>JABFQM010002966.1:0-13197 GCA_022816865.1 Zelostemma sp. ZL-2020
ATTAATTGCTTTTTCGATTTGTTTATTGGATTTCTTTTGAAAATTATTAATTATAATATATCCCAATCGATAACAATTAATGAATGTTGCATTTTATTTTATATCGTACGATCAACAAGAATCGTTTCATATCGATAAATACAATTATGGTCGCCTCTATTTTTGGGAATTATTTTATGTCGAAATTTTGATACAAACTCCGGAATTCCGAACTCGTAACAAGGGCGACGGTTGTTACTAACGTTAAACCAATATTGGGCCAAGATATACTGAACAACTAATTGTTACAATGCGGTACTTTGAGCATTCCGTTTTAAAGTGGAAAATTTACAAGTCCACGTCGTAGTTTTCGTGAAAGGGATAAAATTCCCAAGTCAGATTATTTTTCGTCAAAAAAAAATAAAAATTCTTTAGTCCCAGTATTTGGCTTGAAAGCGAAAAATTTTCTAAGTCCGCTAGTGACGGTAGCGAGCCATATGTACGCAGTGTTTATATTCGATCTTAGCAGAGGAATCATGGTCCAGTAGATAGCGCGCTGGACTGCTGATCGGGGGTCTCGGGTTCGAATCTTCGGTGCGGAAGAAAAATAACTAAATTTAAAAAAAGTTAAGCAATTCCCTACCTATAGAACCTCACAATAAAAACAATTTTTTTATTTGTTTATGTTTTTTTCAATGTTGGCTGCCAGATCTGACGAGATACGACCAGATCTGACGGGATGTGGCCAGATCTGGGGAGATGAGGACAAATCGCAGATCTGGCCAGGTCTGATAAACCAGATCTAGCCAGATCTCGTCAGATATAATCCTTTTTTCACGGAAATCCTAATTTAGAAACGATCCTTGCTCGAAAAAGATGATTGATGATCATTAATAGAATTTCTTCTACCGCGAATACGTTTCAGCTTCTTATCTATTTTATTATGATTCAAACTGTGTTCAGAATAGTTCGAAAGAGCATCTAGGAATCGACTCATGTGTCATTTCAGTGTATAAAAACTGGTGCATCGTATTCGAGGTCTGTTTAAAAAAAAACCTTTATAAATACGAAGAAATTGATGAATTGTGTCTTATTCAAAGTGAACCAACGTTTTCTTTCCGATGTTCGATTTTTCAATCGGCAAAGAACTATTAGAATTGGCAATCACGCCAAACGTTTTCCGATTGAATCGATCTTGTCTTAATTAAGAAATTTCACGTCGCAGGTTATTGGGAGTTGGCTTGCACTTCTGGTGACAACAGGTTCATGTTGCAATGCCATAGTGTTTCTCATGTTTGCATCAGCTCAGTTCAAAATGTTACGTCTCGAGTTTGAATCAATGTACAGAAAAGTTCTTAACAGAATTCTGTAATCCAACTGAATCTAATTCACAAACTTTCCAGATATGACGAACACCGTATTGCGACTCTCCTCGATGACTTTAAATGGTGTATTAAACGACATCAAACATTATTGCTGTTCGTCAATAAATTGAAAGGAATGTTTTCCGTGTATCTACTATTTGATATTCCAGACTACGCTGTTAGATTCTGTTTAATGGTGTTTCGCTTTCAAAGTAGAAATTGTCCGTAATAATTGCAAATGGAGCCCACGAATAAAATATATTACTCCGTTTCATGTGATGCGTTGTATTTTTTAATTCTGTGGTTGTTCGGATAAATCGACGTATTATGTAAATACTATGCTTTTTTCCAGGGCGAACAGAACCAGGACTAGCGAGCATTTTTATGGTCTATAGTCTGCTTTTGTTCTTATGGACTTTCTGTTGTGATCAAATCACGCAAGCAAGTGCAGCAGTATCGAATGCTTTTTTCTGGTCCAAATTTTACGATTGTCCGAATAATGCATTAAAAAGAAGTAACATATTAGTAATTGCCAGAAGTCAGCGAACCGAAGGTCTGACAGCTGGAGGATTCTTTCTGGTGTCAATGGAAACATTTAAATGGGTAAAGATAATACGATTCTGCGAACATTTATAATCGTTTGAAGAATTTTCCGAATGGATAACTTATTTACAATATTCTTCTGATTTACTTTTAAACGAATGTCTTTTCAGGTGATCTCATCGGTGATTTCGTATTTTTTATTCATATCCAGCCTAGACAAAATCCATTTTTAATAAATCAGTCATTAAATCGCTGTTGGTTTAATTTTTGGCATGTTATTCCATGACTCAATTATTTATTTCGTAGATCTACAGAATCATTAGTACAAACATCGCTGGATCTGTAAGATCGTAATAGAATAATCCATATTGGATTTTAATTGTTCATCCTGTTCAACATTTCGATGTTCGAAAATAATTATATCACTTACGACATGCAATGATTTTGAAATTTGAGTGTCGATGATTGTTTATTGTTCAATTGATAAACTCTCACAAAAATGATGAAAGTATCCCGATCAATAACAATGTCTCAAAAATCGCTTTTTTCAGTCACCAAATTTTCGATTTCGTTGAAACGAATCGATTTTTCGAACAATTTCATTGTTCGGAAATAATTATCACACTCACGATATGCAACGATTTCGAAATTTCAGTGTCGATAATTTTGTATTGTCTAAACAATCAACTCTTTTAAAAATTATTAATTATGTATCCCGACCGACAACAGTGTCTTAAAATATGTTTTCGTAATACATGCACGGAAAGCGCCATTTTTCACACTCGCGGATAATTTTGTCGCGGCAAAAATTGCGCCTTTCGTGCAATGTTACGAAAACTACGGTGTGTATATCTATTATCACATTTATAGATTAGCAGAGAGACCCGACCGGGTCACTCGATCTCGACACGTGGCCACATTATGGCAGTTTCCAAGTTTCGTCGCGTCTTACAGTTACTTGTCAAAAATATTCTGTGCAGATTCACTCATTCAATATCCGAAAGAAAAATACACGATTATATTTCACGAATGAAACCGTTCTCATTTTTAGAATGCGCATATCAAATATACGCGAGATCGTATCAAATTTACAAGGAGTGAACTGTTTTCTCTTGGGTCTTGCAACTAATTAACGGTATTGCTCAAATACCCTGTTCAATGTCTGCCGCTAGACGCTCGACTGCAAAAGAGAACTCCGCTACGTTGCGTGCAAGCGTGATCAATTATTCATTACAAACTTCCAACCGCTTATTAGAGAGGTAGCTACTTTTTTGTACCGATAGTTCTTTTTCTCGTTCTTCGACTGTTGTACTTTGTTCAGTTCTTAGTTACTAATTGCATCAATTATCTAAAAATCGATTAGCTCGCGTGGACGTTGTCTCGTACAGAGTAAGTCAGTCGTTCAAGTAGCGTGCGGCATTCGAAGGGGAAGGAAAGTTTCACGTATAGTCGGAGGGTATAAAGAACACATTTGTAGTAAGCTATCGATTCGCGTAAGCCAGACAAGTGAGACAAGCCGCTCCATTTTTCAAACTCAATTCGAGCGTAATTAATTTTTCGTATGCAAATTCTTGAAGCTACATTTCTCGCAATCAACATTTTACTGAAACCTCGCACGCTGTGGAAATTCCTTTTAAAATATCGCAGACAACGAGATGAGAGATTAGGCCTGAACTTGTGTTGTGATACTCGTCTGTACAAGAACGTTGAGCGCTGTTCAAGAATCCTGCACCAATAAGAAAATCAGATTGTTCGTTAGTGACATATAAACTAGTCCCATTGTAGATACAAGTGAATGTTAGCTGTTAAATATGGAGGATATTTACGACGCTTATTTACATTCGTACAAACGAACGCTCGAAATAATAGCATATTGGCCATACCGATCGATTCATTACAAAATCTGGGCAGCTGGCCTCTTTTTTTTGTATTCATTGCCATTACTAGTGGCCGGGGTAGGTTTTTTTAACTTACATCCGAAATTGAAAGTAAACTACACATTTTCTTACCAGTAAGTACTGTGTAGTTGATATTTCCGCTACATAATGGTTCAACTTTATTGCAGATTGCCGTCATGTGTGCAAACCTCAATGATATCGATAAAACTATGTGTGCACTACAAACCACGACAATTTTCATAGGATTAGGTTTCGAAGTTCTGATTTTCACATTCGGGAAAACAGTACAGTATCATCATATAAACAGAAACCCAATTTGTTGTAACATTAATGAATCATCATTGATCCATTACGGGTATATTCACGACTCACGACTCAATATCATCTTTTAAGAATAGAAAGATGCATGATTACATCCAGTGTGATTGGAACAGTTTGCAACGTGCGTACGAACGTGGAATGATGGACCTCGCGATAAAAAAAATTACCAAGTACATGGTTTTTTCGTCTAGTAAGTCAATGATAAATCATACTACTCATTCGATTATGTGAGCGAATGTCACGAAACTTCAGATTCCGACGAAAACATTGTAAATAGGAATATTTATCTACAGTTGCTTTTCACGTAACCGCATTTCTCATGATACTCGTGATATTTCTACCAGAAATTCTTGACTTTGCGTTACCATTGGAAAAACCTCGCCACAAAAATTTGGTGATTGAAGAAGACTTAAGCCGATACTTACATTTGGATAATAGTTTTGTCATGTACATTCATAATGTCATCGGAATTTGTTTAGCTTTAATGTACATAAAAGGTGTATCTTTCTTACTGATGTTCATCGTGAGTTACGTATACGTAATCTTTCAATCCATCAAGTAAGATTGATTCCGGAAATATACGAAACTAAAAACCAGGTTGCACCGTATGTATACCTGAAATTGCAGGTTCATCTTAAATGGCACGAGCCAAAAAACTGACCACGTTGAAATTTTTAATGATCTCTGTTACGGCGTGAAACGTCACGTTGACATCATAAGGTTAGTGATGACCGCGTTTGAGGATTATTGTGAGTCGAGAAGCAGAAACCGGAAAGCAGATGAAACCATAAACTAAGGAAGCACAGTTTAGATTGTTTTTTCAGGGATCTCGAAGACAAAATAGTGAGCGGTGTCAACAACTCGTACCTTCTACGAGAACTGAGTGATCTTGAAAAAAACGTAATAATAAATTGACATTCTTAAATACAGATTTGTTTGGTTGATTGAAGATATGATCAACCGTTTACTGATGGTTATCTCGATTGTGGTTATCGTTGTGACGGCAGCATCATGTTATGCAGTGAGCATGTTTTATTGTTAATAAACAATTTCCGTCTTGCGTCTCGATCCATTGTTCATCATTCTCTTGATAGTTTCTCACATTTACATTGGCATTTATGTGGATAAGCCGAAATGAATTTTTAGGTACTTCTTAGCATACATCAATCGAAGGAATTATTGAAATATCTTGTCTTTGTTATCGGGGGGCTTATGATACTGTGTTTATACAATTATGCCGGTGAAATATTAACGGACAAGGTTGAAACTTTGCAACAAACATGGTAAGTGTTCGATAATGTTTATTTGTCTTGGATATCAACTACCAAGAGTCTTCCAACAGCCAGGTAACAAGGAAAACTCAATTTTGTTCGTTTGAAAAAACGCTAACCTATACTCGTAACTCGCTGGTGAATCGTCACAACCAATACTCCAATAGTGCTATTTCGTTGGAAGTTTTATTGTACTTGAACACTTGATTGCACCTTTGATTGTATTTTCTTTAACGAATTCTAAAAGTTCAATTTACTTCATTGAAGTTACATGATGGCATGGTATGAATGGCCTTTAAAATTACAAAAGACGGTGAGATTGATGCAGTGTGGATTGAAAAAGCCTATTGAATTCCGTTCTCCCGGAGGTATGAAAATAGGCATGGAAAATTTCGTAAAGGTAGATTTTTTTATATATATTTGAGGGTGGAAGTAACAGAAAAGTTGCTTATTGATAACCAACCTTATCAACGTCAATAGTCGAGACAAAAGTGAATTGACCGTCAGGACATATTTTATCCATTTCCAGCACCAACGTTTATATTCTCGAATCTAAATATGGATTAATTATTTTGTGTTTCAGACTCTCAATATGACAATCTCTTACTGTACAATTTTCTGGTCTTTACGTAATTCTTGGACTGATGAATAAAGTAACAATTTGAATTTAACAATGAATAATAAAACAGTTGAAAATAATATAGCCGTTGAAATGTTTTATTCCAACTTCCTCCATTACTGGTGTTTCGCCTCAACGATGGCAGTTGTCTGTACTAATTGCAAATAGAGCCTAGAAATAGAAAACATCACTTTGTTCTATGTAATGCGTTGTTTGTTTTTCAATTCTAGGGTCTTTCGAACGAATCTACGTTTGATATTAATACTGTGCTTTTTTCCAGGGAAGTGGGAAGAAGAAGCAATGATTGATTCCATGAGCCATCTTATGCTATTGTTCTTATGGACTTTCAGTTGCGATAAAATCACGCAGGCGAGTGCAGCAGTATCAAATGCCTTTCCGTTTTCAAGATTTTACAATTTTTCGAGTAATTTATTGAAAAGGAATGGCATATTCGTGATTACCTGGAGTCAGCGTACCGAAGGGTTAGCAGCTGGAGGATTATTTTTCGTGTCATTGGAAACATTCAAATGGGTTGATATAATACGATCTTACAAACATCCTACGATCTTTCAACTCTACTGAGTTTAACGCAGTAGAGTTGAAAGAAATTAATAAAACTACCATTTGTAAATTTTTCTTTATTCATAAATCGTTGAATCGTTGACATGGTTCCGATCTGTTGAAAGTTTTTATAAATGTTGCTGTTGAAACGTGAATATTTGTTATTTTAGCGATGCAGGAAAGACTTACAAATTTAGTGCTCACATTTGCGAATAAAACGGTATATTTCGTCAGAATTTGGTCGATCATTACACTTTTTTGCTTAAAAAAATACTGATTTTATTCATCAACTGTGAAACCTTCTTCAAATGTGCATGGAATTAAATTTTGCGTAAGGACCAAAAAATGGTACAGTAAGATCCAGTAATATTCACAGTCTAAGAAACAAATACGTTAATTATCTAATTGTTTTACAGGATCCATTTGACGTGTGTACTGTGACCTTGAATTTATGATAATCCGAGTAACAATAAGAATTCAAAACAATCTCTTATAGAAAAAACATTACCTTCACGAAATTTTCCATGCCAGAGTTTATGCCTCCAGGAATACGAAATGCAATCGGAATTTGCAACCCGACTTGCATTATGTTGAACTTCTTCCGTAATTTTGAAGGCCAGTTATACCACCCAATATCGTAACTTTGAAAAAAATCGCATCAATTATTCGACGAATTCTATAACGGGTATCATTAATAACGGGCTCACTTAAGTTTGAATATTTCAAATGTCTTCAAAGTTTTTAGGAAATCTTGACATCGAGATGTTAATGGGGGTTTTGGAAAAATTTTTTCAATTCCATTGAACTCAAATATTCCAAAAACTCTTCAGTTGTAACTCGTTTTACGGTTGTTACTGAATTCTTACCAGTTTCGTTCTGAAATACTGAATTCGTTCGTTATAAATTCACCGCCAAAGTTATATGAAAACATGACAAAGACTGTTGAGATCAAGAAACAGATACATTTCAATAATTTTTTAAAATCATGTAGAGATACCAGCATCTGTAATTTTTTTCGGGAATCAACATAATTGGCGAAGTATCCTAATAAAACCATCATAGCATTTAAATCGTCAACATCTCAAAAACTTCGCTGTCTACTTTCTAATTATCACGTAGGCAAAATGTTACGCAATTGATACTGATTTTTTAGGTACGCTCATTGAAACATTTATGCCTCAAAATATTAACATCAATCTTACTGTGTAGAGTGTTGCTGCTGTCGTCACGATGTCCATGGTCGATCCAACGAAAAGTATGTTTTGGAGCATGTTCCGAATTATTCCAAAAAATCTGTATCCATAAGGATAATATAAGACTTGTAACAATTATTTGAGGGCACTCACTTGATGATGTCGTGGTGACGCTTTACGCAGTAACGCAAATCACAATTCATTGCAACATGACCAGTTTTGTTACACATCGTATTAAACGTCCATCTGATATGAAAAATCCAGTCACTGTCGAATCTGTCGTATCTGCCGTTATCCTTAACTTTTTCTGTGAGATATTTTCATATGCAATGAACATCGAATTTTATGAATAATATTTCACAGCTTGCGATAAGCTTATTTCCCTTAGCTAAAATTGCCTGCACGTGGCGCTAATAATCACTTCTCCAACAAGCATGTGAAAAAAATGTGTTCCGGTCTAGTCCGACATGAATTGAAAAGAACTACATCTAATTTATAGTCACTGGATGCGTTTGAAAATCCCCGCTTAGGAAGGAGAATGATGACTGGCTCCAACAAATGACTGCAATGGGCAGCGTCACTTCTGGAACCTTTTTCACTTGTTTTCTACTTTTTTCACGACGCGAGTCGATCGAATCGATTTCTTTACGAAATAGGAGGAAATATTTTTAAATAAACGTCGTAATATCTTATCAATTCTAACCTTACTGATTGCAACACTCCAAATGTGAAACCGAATATTAACAGCACAAAAATTGTCACAACTTCTACGTTAATAAGAACTATAAAAATGCCTAGTATATGATGAGCGTATAATGCAACCGTGTGATCATTCAAATGCAAGTTCTGGATGACGTCATCGTCGAGCAAAAAATTGGTTGGACGTGGGTCTTCTAATGGTGATAAAGTATCGAGAATCACTGGTATTGATACCAATAGAATGAAAGATGATATAGCAACGTTAGTAGCAACTGAAAGAAATTTTTCGATCAAACTTGTTTCTCGTAAAATTTAACCTGGAATAAGTTTCATATGTTATCTTTTTGGGTAACCTGGATCTCCGACTTACTTGTCATTAACAAAACGTACTTTGCTACCGTTTGTATTGTAAGCTTCATAATTTGACGTTCAAATGTACGTGATAAATCTGCCCAATCATTCCTGATATGATCATGCGTTCTTTTATTCTTGAAAAATATCACTGCATTATGAGTAGTTTGGAAACAAAAGAATAATCAGCTACGACCGTAGCAGTAACCCTTTTTCTCCAAAAAACACAAACATGAACGCAAGAAAGTATTACTCATTTTGATTTTTATGTATTCAAAGATACGTGCGATATTGTTCAAACGATAAAATTTACGATGAAATCTGTTTTGATTCACGCAATCACGCAATTGAAATGAAACGCTAATGTCAGAAGACGAACAAGTGATATTAGCTTTTTTACTAAGCGATGTAAGTAATACTGTACTGATTTCGCGAATATGAAAATCACATTTTCCACGTGAAGAAATATAGTTAATGAAGCCGTTTGCAGAACGATCATTGCTCTGTCCATATTGTTTTTATTTACATACATAGCTATAATCTGAAACCGATCACAAACTGTATGATAATAGGAATATCTGTCATGAGGCAAAGACAGACTTTTGGCGTCCATTTTGAGCTAGAATTTGAAAGAAACTAAAATCATAAGGAAGAACGATGAATTAACACTCACATGGGCTACTAAAAATGGAGAGACGTACGAAAAAAAAGCGCAACATGCCGATAGTTTGTAATAAATAGATTGGTACGGCCAGTAACCTAGTATTCGTAGAATTCGTTTATACAAACGCAAATGATCGTCGAAAAAATCCATCTTGTTGGGTAAGTTGCGTGACACTACTTTCTGGAAGGCTTACCGCAAAAAAAAAAGAAAATGTAATTTGAATGTCGAGTGCGCAAAGAGACTTTTTGTTGGAGCACTGCTTCTACTGTCGGGAAACAAGAATGAATTATGTATGTCAGCCAGGCTAATCAGTCGAGAGAATCACAATAAAAAAGAAATGTTTTGTACCTTTATAATGTATTATATCGAAATATGTCACAAAAACCTCAAGCGTACGCTTGGAAACGGTCGATATAAAACAAGCATGAAGTTCTATATCGACGATATATTCAGTAAACACCGTAACTACGTCTTCTACGTCTAGGTCTGGTCTCCCTATCTAGGTGCAGTATTTTTTCTGAACAAACGGATCGTTCTATTCAAGACCGTTCGTTCAGAGGTATAATTTCCCCCTTTGTAATAGTCGCAGTTAGAAGTTTGAAACAAAACGAAGAAGAAGCAATTATCATTCTGCAAAGGCAAGAAACAAACTACTTCTATAATGGAGTTACTCGAATCGATTCGCCGCTAATAAGCAGTTAGGAGTTCGGCACGAATAATCGATTACACTTGCGCGCGACGTGCTGGAGTTCTGTTTCGTAGTAGAGCGTCCGGCGTCGTGGATAGACTGCATTGCCTAAGACAGTATCGACTTGTCGTTTTCCATATCGAAATGATTCGCGAGACGATGTGAACATTATCTTTCACCGTTCGTGTAGCCGTAAAACTTTACGCGTATTACATAGCGCAATTATGTACACGGCTGTCGATAACTAACTGTGCAAGTGTTGGATCAAGGTGTTTTATTCAACGGTCTTTATTTTAAAAACAATTATCCGGCAGAAATAACATCTTTGAAAAAAATTTTCAATCAAGTTTTGCGTAAGGACCAGAAAATAGTACAATAAGAACAAGTAATGTTCATAGTCTGAAGAACAAATACATCAATTCTCTAATTGTTTGGGAGAATCCGTTTGCCGTCTACGTGTGTCCGTATGTACTATGACCTTGGGGTTATTATACTCTGAGTAACAAGAAGATTTCAAAACAATTGAGAAATAAATATTTCCTTTGTACGGGGGTTCGGGTTGCGAATAAGGTGTACATCCCTTGCCAAAAAACACTTCAGAACACTACAGAACACTACTGAAAAAACTACAGGAACACTTTACCGTGGTAAAATGGCCTGAAGTATTCTGTAGTGTTCTAAAGTGTTATGTAGTGTAGTGTTCTGTATCCCGTGTCAAAAAAACTCCCAAAAAAATTTTTATTTTTCCACGGGTTTTTTTTACATTTTTTTTTTTCAACGAAGATTCAAATTCGACTCCTATACTTCAGATCACAATCACGACATTTTTCAATATATTGTTTTTTATTATGACCCATTTTTGTTCCTCCGCCACGAAGATTCGAACACGAGATCCCCCCTCCCGCGTCTCGGTTTGGAATCACTAGTCGCGCGCGCTACCTACTGGACCATGATCCCTGTGCTGGGGAGGATGATGAATACTGGGTACATATGTGTCGCCCCAAACACTCGTGGACTTACAAAAGTTTTCGATTGGAATCGTATTATTTCAGTACTTCAGAAAAACATTTATTCTGAACTGCATTTGAAATCACGAGAAAAAACCCTTGTTACGTGTTCGAAGCGTTTCGAAGTAACTTTCACCAACTTTGAAACGCTCCGAAATATGCAACCGGAATTACGGAGTATACTCCGAAATTTCGACATTAACAGAAACTGAAATGGAAATGAAAGCGATCATTTATCGGTATATGGAACGATTTTCGTTAATCGTGAATGAAAAATGTGAAACTTCAACATTAATCAATTGCTATTGATCGGGAAATATATATTAGATACACAAGAGTCACTGTGACTCGGCGGCAGAGCGCGTCTCGGGCGGTTCCCTCAGGCTGAGCACACAAAGGTGTGGTTAGTACTTGAGGGGTTGACCGGCCGGGAGACGAGAAAAGCTAGCCGTGAAACAGTGACTCCGAGGACGGAAGATCAAGGCCTGATGTGACGTTGTGTTTGGCTTCAGAAACATGTCACATCAGGACTCGGTAGATAAAGGGCCCGCCTGTACCGCCGTGAGGTTTTACCATGGTTCACCTTGCGGGTCTGTGGACTCCGTGAAGTAGAAGCAGACGTGAATGCATGTACAGGTAGGTTGGGAGGAAAAAGACGGACCATGGCCGCAAAAAGAGGAGGAGAATGGAAAAAGAGACGAGAAAGGGCGGAAAGCGAGAGAGAGAGAAAGAGGGCGGAGGACTTCTGGGGAAAAAGGTAGGGAAGGTGGATTCACTCAAAAGCCGAAAAGGCATGAGGAACGAAACAGTGAGGGTCCAAACAATATAGAAATAATAATAAATAGAACGGGTTTTATAGCTTACTCAAGTTTGAGTAATTCAAATGTCTTGCGCGTTTTAACATCCAAATGTTAGTGCAGGTTTTGGAACAATTTGCTAACTTCATTTGACTCCAATATTTTCAAAACTCATTTGTTGTCACTCGTTACACGGTCGTTACTAAATCCTCACCAGTTTCGCTCCAAAATACTCAATTCGTTCGTTAGAAATTCACCGGCAAAATTATATGAAAACATGACAAAGACTGTTGAGATCAAGAAACAGATACATTCTAATAATTTTTTGAAATCATGTAGAGATACCAGCATCTGTAATTTTTTTCGGGAATCAACACAATTGGCGAAGTATCCTGATAAAACCATCATAGCATTTAAATCGTCAACATCTCGAAAACTTCGCTGTCTATTTTCTCATTATCACGCAGGCAGAATGTTACGTGGTTGATACCGATGTTTTGAGTACGTTCATTGAAACATTTTATGGCTCAAAACATCAGCATCAATCTCACTGTGTAAAGTGTTGCTGCTGTCGTGACGATGTCTATGGTCGATCCAACGAAAAGTATGTTTTGGAGCATGTTCCGGAGTATTCCAATTAATCTATATCCATAAGAATAATATAGGACTTGTAGCAATAATTTAAGGGCACTCACTTAAAAATGTCGTAGTGGCGCTCCACGCAGTAACGGATATCAGAATCCGTTTCACCCTGATCAGTTTTGTTACACATCGCATTAAACGTACATCTGATATCAAGAATCCAGTAACTGTTAAATCTCTCGTACTTCATCTTCAACTTTTTATATGAGTTATTCTTATCTATATATGGGTCATTCCATCCAAAATTTACAATTGAAAATTTTTTTTCCGTGAAACATTTTTTTTCTCGTTCTTTAATCAAAAATTTTAGACACGTATTTTTCTATTTTGACATGACATGAAAAACTTTGGAGTTGTAAATTTTCAAACTTTTGACGTTCGGAAAAAGTAGGGGAATGTCGTCTAGGTTGGGACGGGTTTCTTGGGGTGCTGATACCTTTTTTTCATAATAATATTTTTCGCCTCCTATTGCACCGTTTGAAAATTATATTGAGTGGCTCACTTTATGCAGATGAGAGAGATTTAATAACAATTTCAGAAAAGGATTATGATCAATTTTTTGCATGACTGCAAATCAACAAAAAAATTTTCGTCGTATAG
>JABFQM010002967.1:0-13193 GCA_022816865.1 Zelostemma sp. ZL-2020
CTCGTACGACCTCGGGCCCGAAATCCCGGTATAAAAATCGTATCGGACCCAAAGATAGCCAGGGATTCGAGCGGACTTACGTATTTGTTTCCATTAACCGTCTCTCGTTCATCACGCGGGAAAAGTTCACCTGCAGTTGAACGCGGTAACGAGAATCGACACGAGAAGCGCGACGGAGGCGGACCTCGCGCTGGAACTTCCGGCCACCGGGCCTTCACTGCTGCGCGACACTTTGTTCCGCACTAATTGGCCACGTTCCACGGCGTTGGCCTCGTCGCTCTCGGGGTCCACGGGCGATCTGATGTCGCCATCCTCGCTGAGGAGCATCGACAGCTTGTTCCTCGGCGGTTTCCGCGTGCAGGAACGTTTCGGTTCCTGGTACGGTTTCAGAATCCTTGGGTAAAGGCTCTCGCTCGTCATCTTTTCACCGGGTAAAGGCATGCCCTTACTATTCGAGCAAAGAGGCTTGAAACTACCCCGATGCGTGACTTCCTGGAACTTTTGGAAGCTCGATTTCCAATCGTACGTCATTAAACGTTCTTCCAAAGTCATGTGTAAAAGTTCCTTGGGTTCTAGGATCATCACAGGATTCGAATTCCTACGGACAAATAATGAACTCGGATTGAAGAATGAACGCGTTAATGTGGATAAATGAAAGGTAAAGAGAGGAAAGCGCGTAATTGAATGAGACCGGCGCGGTGTGTTCTTAGTCGATGCAAAGGTAACATTTGTAAGACTTACTCGACGAGTTTCTCAATTCCCAGACTGTGTAGTACTGTCGGCAGAGATGGCAGGGAGTAGCAGAGGGACAGGTCGATACGAGGATAATACAGCGCCGACACCAAACAAGTTTCTTCTGTCGTCGCTAATCCTCCCAACGTGATCGTATTCCGCGCCTCGGATGAGTAAGTACACTCGGCTATCAAATGGTCGTCCTGCAAAGGAAATTATCACGTTCGAAAGGTAAGAAAATGGCGAACAATGACGGAAGCAAAAAGAAACGGGCGGCTAAAGGGCCCGAGCACAGGGAATTAATTAAAAGAGATGCAAATGACTCGGGGAGACAAAACCGTAGCAACGTTTGAAGCGCGCGAGTCATGAATCTTTCCAATTAGTATCATCGGATAAAAGTTGCAAGGTAAGAAATGTAATCACGAGGCCCTCGTTAATCCCGGAGTACGTTTTTCCATGAAAGATAACTTACGGGATATATCTTGACGGGTCGCTGTAGCCTACGGTATTCTTGATAATTAGGATCGTAGCTCGAGTCGGAGGCGATCGGAGGCATCTCGGTGCCATCGCGTATTTGACGTAGCCTGACTTTCCTCCCGAGTTGATGAGTATGCATGATGACGGCAAACATGTTGATACCGTTGCTCGGCACGGTATGGCCGGTGCATTGCGAGATACAATGACCCTCGGACACGACTTCCGGTTGACCCGGTGGAATAATGTGCCGCCAATTAGGATCGATGCCGATGCTCAGAATGCCAGCGTCGTGAGTCCTTACTTGATCAGTGTAGAGCAAACGAAGCCCGGAATTGTCCGTAATGAAGGCGTCTCGTTGTGGATTGGTGTAGTAGGTCTCGAGCATGTAGTAGCGCAGTCCGCTGCCCGGGTCTAGCGCGTAACCAGCCTCAGGTGGGTAATTAAAGCCCTGGGCAAAGGTAAAAGGAACGCACATGTACATAAAGGATTCGCTATGCTTTCGTGGTCGTGCCGTGTTTGCTTGCGTCGACTGTGGCTGTGGTTACAACGGTGCCGGTGGTCAGAGCTGCTCCGGCTTCAGAGAATTAAAGCCTTGCCTTTTGCCCCCACCATGATTCTTGTATTAATAATTTGCGTTTCTACTTATCGATATGAATGTTGAAATGCTTGGGATTTGTGTTGAAATTATGTTACATTAACTTTTGAACAAATTACACCGAGAAATATTTAAAAGTTTGTTTTACTTTCACGTGATGAATTTCATTTACAAACATTTATGAAAAATATTCTCATCAGAACGGTTGATGAGGAACACAAAAATTAATTTAAAAAAAGAGTTCTCCCACGCATAAACTTTGAAGAAAAATCCTTGGAAAACATGGAATTGATGTTTTGAGAGTGTACCAAACAAGCTAGGTAATATTGTGAATACAAGAAAAGATAAATTGGAGAAAGAGCTAAATGTTGTGTACAAAGTCTTACGGTGGACAAACAAAACGATATTTACATAAAAGGATGAATGAACACATTAACGACGTTATGAAAAACTATAAAGACCCTTCTGTAATCAGTCAACATAGAATCGACCCAGGACTGAGATAATATCCAAATCCTTAATAAAGAAAAGAACTCAAGAAAAAAACTAGTTGCAGAGATGGTTTTTATGAGGAAAGAAAGCAAAAAAGCTCTGAATAAACAAAAAGGTACAGAAGATCTGAATGTTATCCACGAAAACTGGATAAAACAAATGTAAACAGAGCATTCTTTATGATGATCCCTTTTGTTTTAAATTAATCGGGTTGTTTTTTCATTTAAAATTTAAAATCCCGAGCGTTTTAATTGTAATACTTCTTTTTTTAATAATCTAGTTAGAAGAAAGCGACGATTTCAAAATGGTAAAGATTATTAAAGATTACAGAGGATGCCGTTCAACAAGTAAAAACTAAATTATTTATGTAAAATTTCTCTCCATCGACAGAGTTCTTATGATTATTTGACAATTTTTCATATGAAATGGAAACATTTTTGACACAAAACAAAACAAAAGCATTCAACAACAATAATTCTTCGAAATGAACATTAATACTAGCAATTAAAAAACTGGAAATTGAGTAAAACGGAACCTTCCGAATAACAAATAATTCCCAAGGTAAAACCTAATGTTATTAACAGTCCAAAAGATTCGAGGAAAAACATTGATTCTTCGGTAAAAAAATTTTTTAGACTTCAAAATCGGGCCCGAAACGCGATATCAATAAGAAGAAAAAGATTCGTAAAAGTCGACCGTTCAAAAGTTATGAATGTAAAAAGATTTATGCCAAGACGGTAATTATAACTGACGGATTTACGGGGATAAAAAGTCCCTTGCGATACCCCCCCCCCTCCCCCCCTCGCCCCTTAAATTCTCCGATGCCGAGTTCTGTGACGGAGTAAGAAAGGCGAGGAAAAAATGAAGATTGAGCGCGAACGTGCGTTCGTCCGCGGGCGCTGCGAAAGTAGACGCGTGTGTGATTGCACCTTCGCAGGGAGCTCACGTTTCCAGCGACCGCGAAGAACGGGTTTGCAGTCGTTCTGCCATTGGTATGCATTACCGTACTCGCGGGATTATCGCAAACGGCGGCGTTACTGCTCCCTGTCGACGGCGTCTTCTCAGTCGGCCATAGAAAAAGAAGGAGAAAGCAAATCTCATCGAGTTGAGACTGCTATCTCAGAGCGCGCTCTTGGCTCGCGACGTGGGCAAATTGGAATCGGGCTTCCCGTCACGGAGAAAAATGTACCATCGATCAACAATCGCGATTCCCATTTTAATCCGATAAATTTCCCCAAAGGAATACATTTTTCTTCCCAATAAAGTGAAGCAACCACGGCTCTGACCACTGCAAACAACGTCGAAAAATTTCGTGTCTTTGCTTTATTTCTCTTTCGCTTCGGCGCGATATATTTCGAGGTTAAACTTACCTCCGAGCCCAAACTCCAAGTAGCCGCCATGGTGTTGCACTGAAGAGTCGAGCGATCTTGCTTCGTGCAGTCTTCCCCGGTGGTCCTCGATACGAGCTCCAGCTTGTCCTGGTTCCCCCGGCACTCGTACAATATCATGTGGTGCAGGTAATCTTGGCTTCCCGGTTGTATGACAGGCTCGTACTGCGAATCAGAGAAGCACGTTTTGTGTCGTCGCAATATTGGAAAACGAGGTAACGAGATATTCCACGCGTAATTCGGGACTCGACGGGAATGGATTTGCGCGGAATTAGGCTAATTCTGGCTTTAGGGCGAGCGTAAGGGTTTCACGCTAATCGCAACCGAGGCACCGAGAGTTGCGAAATTCCAATCCCGAATACGACGTGTCGCGAAACGCGACGTTACAGAGTTTGGTCACGTATGATCGACTCCCGGAAACCTTACGGGAAACTTCATAAATGCAGGCCCCGGAAGAAGCGACTTTGGAATCATCAAATGTCCAGTATTTTTCTTTTTACCTCGAGATTGTTCTAATCGAATTGAAGCAACGAAATTTTGGCAGGAAATTTACCTTGACTACGTGGTGCTTTTTGTCGATATTCGGCATCCTCACGACTCTGCACCAACGCAACGTGTCCTGATCGCTGGGCAGACGGACCTGAAATGCAAAAAAAAACGCAAGCTTAATTTTATATTCTTCTTGTTTCACGAGGGAAACTTTTCGTAACGCAATTTTGGGTAATGGCATTTGTACTTTTGCGAAACGAACATGTCTGCGATAAAAAAGACTGTCAAAGTGAATTTATTCACGTAAATTAGTGATAAAAGGGAAAACGTATAATGTCCTTTTCTTGATAGCTCGTGGGCCAAGCGGAAACGTCGATTCGCAGTACCTATATAGATATACGTAATAGTTCACCGCAGCAAACGCGGAAATTCGTCGGAGACCGGGCTCGTTATCGTGTTCCACTGACTTCATACGACGACTGCAGGCTACGGGGAAAAAGCAAATAACGCGGCTCGCCGATTCGATTATCCTCTCCTCCCTGTAGAACGCGGCGTCGAAAAGGTCGGAATTGTGGAAAGGATCGACGAGCGAGGATTTTGACAGAGGCGAAAACAGCTCGGGAAAAAGAGAGCGGGGTATTCGAAAACTTGGCGAAATTGAAAGTCCCTTGAGCGAAGGGAAGGACGTATTGTTTGCTCCGCGCGCCCTTGCGCAAATAGAGATTTCGGCCCTTTGCCCGATATACCCAGCGCCCAAAACAGAGGCGACTGCGTACGAATAATTCGGCATTTATGAATAAATTTACATCGCTTTCGCGCAAACAGATAACGCCGGATATCCATGCCGCGCAAAGAGGAATGGGTATGTATAATTAAATAATATGCTCCGGCGTTGGCCATTTTTTCGTCGAATTTTAACGCGAGGATATGACACAATCGTTCCGGGAAAAAATGTTGACGCTCTCGATTCTTTTCTCGTAAGAATGGAATGGCGGATCGGTAAAACAAATCGGTCCAATAACGCTCGGGCTTCGAAACCCGGAGGCAAATGCGTTTCACGCGACGGCTTGAGAAAATTGTGCTTCACCTTGCATTTTTTTCGTCCCCGTTTTACGGCTCTTATTACAGTTTTTGTCAGATTCTTGATGGGACCACGAGAAGAGCCCAATGTCACTTTCCCACGCATTTCTGCAAAGCCGGTGACTCGAGGTTTGACTGTGTGCATGTGGACTGACGAGAAGCAACGCAATAAATGACGGTTGTCGCGGGTTAATGTCCTTCCGCAAAACGAGCCAACTAGTTTAACTGTACAGCGATTTTACGAGAAACTACTTGCGAAATCGGCGAATCCTTTGATAATAACGATTCCGGGATGAAAAATAAAACAGCCCCGTTGATTTTACGATTGGAAATCGGTAGCATTTACTTCGATAAACTTTACTTCGCTTTCTTCTTTTAGAGAGCATTTTAATTCTCGACTCGTGCGATTTTTCATTCTCCGGAGATGCAAGTTTTTGTGCCGGAACGAACCCGGCTTTTCATGGAATTAGTCTGAAAAAAAATCCTCGAGCTCGTGCCTGAAATTCCTCCGAAGCGTGTAATTGATAATATTGTCGCGGAAACAAAACGCGAGCGCGCGATAATATCTTGCCGTCTATTCATAAAATTCCGTTGTAAATGCCTTGGCCGCGAGCGGCGTCATTGATCTACTACGATTTAAATTGCCGACACGCGTAATGCGCCTCTTCGCGACTCTCCTACAACGTTGTCGGGGCCGGGAGTGTCACGTGTTTCGAGGAAAACGCGCACGTGAGCCGAATGTTCGAACGCGGGAGAGTGGATTTTTATCGAATGCAACGAGCGGTATTGTCCCCCGAATTTATGACAACATAAATCCAAACGGTAAGGTCGCATCCGGCAAAAACTGTTTGTTCATTAGCGCGGTTGGGTCATAGATTACGGGGAGGGCGTTATCGCGGGATCGGACAATGCTAATTCCGCCGTTCGTCGCGTTTCACGTGCCCGCGCACAACAACAAGGAAAAGGAGAGCGGGAAAGCCGCGGCGAATTAGGCCACGGCAGTGCGGTTCTTTGCCGTGCCAAGCTCAAACTTACTCGTAATTAGCGATACGCAAAGGGAATTCGAACGGGGAGCTACGGAAATGAAAAGTAAGCGAACGTTAAACCGTAGGCGGACAATTAATGTGACATTGCCGCCAGGTCTACGTCCACATCTATGCGCTTTTACACGAGCAATCGTGAGAGGCCGGCTCGGGCAAGACTGTGGATGGCACGAAGAAACGAGAGCGAAACCCCATCACGGACGCGAACCTCTAATTGAATCGTTTATTATCGGACCGGCCAAAGTCGGTTCTGATTTAATGCGCTACCGTTATTTACAATTTAATTACATCCTTTATGAGTTGCAGCGCGGCTCATTTATACTGGAATGTACGAGATACACCAAGGCGCAGTTTCCGGTAGCTAATGGAGATCAAAAAGTGAAAATATCTGAGACTTGATTACATTTTATAGCTCTAAAATTATCGATCAAAGTCAAGTAAAAGTGTTTGATTAAACGCAATAACGTAAATGAAAATGGATTCCGTTTTCGCGGAACGAGGGAAATAATGAGCCTGCGCATTTATTTTTAATTATAACTTTTGTACAGTCGACTTTTATTAATCACTTTATTTTTATTTTTCGCCTCTTTTCAAGGTCTGAGCAAACGTCTTTTACAAAAAAATCCATGTTTTTCCTTGAACCGATTTCATAATTAATAATACTAGTTTTTATCTGGGAAATTATTAGTCTAGGATTGGTTATTTCCGTTTCACTCCATTTCCGTTTTTTAATTGCTCGTATTAATACCATGTGAATGTTTATTTTTATTATTAAACTTTCATTGATTCCGTTTTCAATAATAATCATTATCATTGTTTTTACCTGTCTGATAATTGTTTAAATTGTCAATAATCACAAGAACTTAGTCGCTCATAGATAAATCGTGTTTACAATTGTGAAAGCGTTGCTTCCTTTGAAAAAAGTTTCTAAATAAATAAGTAGTACAAGTAAAGCGCGCGGGATTTTTAATTTTAAATAAAAAGAGCTACCTGACGAATTTAAAATAAACGGGATTATTATGCAAGAGTTTCAAAAGTGTGGTACACTTTCAATGACCTCAATTTTTGTTTTTCTCTTCATTGTTATATTATTTTTGTAGAAGTCGACTGTACAAAAGTTATTGTTAATTCGACTTATGAAGAGCCAGCTTTAATTCCGTTTTTAATTGCTCGAAAAAAGCTTCCCGGCGCACTGAATTATGGAAGAGAATTAGCATAGAAGAATAGAAGAGGCGACGGTTGAATCGGTAGCATCAGTACCGCGCGGAGTATTTGTTTTCACAGAGTAAAAGAATGCAATCGAGTGCCCAGTGTCCTGTTCATTATACCGCAATTACCCGAGTTTGTTGCCCGCCGAGAAAGCGATTCGGAAATATTAACAGCGGGCAGCACTTCTCTAATGGACGAGGCGTCGCTCGGCACGATTCCAATGGAGGCGCGCTCTAATTGCCAATACAGTCCCGATCCGGCGAATTCGCATTTTCTCCCTCATTAAATGACGTCCAAAGCGATTCGTTTCCGTGTTGTTTTCGAAGAAAGTCGCGTTTCCGGCGGGTAATTAGCACGGATTTAATAAGGATCGTCGATCACTCACCTGCTGGTTAGAAATGTTCCAAACTTGCACGGAAGATTCCGCCTTGTGATTCCGCGAGTTTCGTTTTGGCTGGGCATCCCTTTGTACCAGGTATAGAGGTCGTGACCCACGGATTACGCCTTCGACCGGAAGAATTCCAGCCACGGACACGGGCTCGTCTTTGTGATATTGCCAAAAGACTTGTATCGTGTCGTTCTGAAACATACGTAATTTCTCATTATCAATCTTGTTTGACGAACGAATGCAATGACATCGAGGAAACGCGAATCTGGCAAGTGAAATAGATCAAAGATGAAAGTGATGCGAAAAGATTTACATTCGGGTATTTATGTTGACGGATTCCTTGTTGGATATTGCCACTGCTTGCATTGCAATATATCATGCAGCTTTTCGATATTGGATTGAAGCCAACTCGCGAGCTTACTTCGTCGGTATAAGATCAAACGTACGTACATTTCTTACTGCAAAAGTTATGGATCGGGCTAGTCCATTCGTAGGCGAGGTTGTTTGACGCTTCAAACTTTTTCCGAACACAAAAATGCTTTTTTCGATCACAATTTCATCCCGGTTTAACGGATAAAGAGATAATTCATGAAGGGAGTAACGAGATAAGCAAATACTCGATTCCGGCGTTGTATTTCATTCGTGATGAATCCCGGTAAAAGGAGGAAAAAACGTCGCCGCTGTGGATTGCTTTTTATCTCCCTTCGATTTCGTTATCAAGCGCATAATGTCTTCGTGGTTCCTAAAAAAAAGCTCGGTTGCAACATCCCTATTATTTTCCTTTTCTTTTTTATCGGGATGACTCAACGAGGACGTCCTTAATGACTTTTTAGGCCACTTTTACCGCGCGTCCTTCCAAGTTTCACAAAGATGGAGATGAGAAAATTAAGCTTAATCTCGGATGAATCATAAAGTCAACGTCGTCTTATTGCCGTAATTTGTAAGGGGTCTACGTCTCGTCGGCGACCCGGCTAGGTTGAAGGACGAAGAGCGCGGACCTTAATGCTTTTCACGAATCCGTTTAATTGCACAAATTTACCATTAAACGGAAAGGAATTGTAAATTACATTAGCCCTTAGCTGCTTTCGCCGCGCAGCCGATCGTCGAGAAATTGACTTCCACGTCGATGCAATTAACGTTCAATCCAAGAAGCTCGAACGCCATCGTTGCAAAGGCGCTAATCCAATTCATCAAGAAAATAGTATTAAAATCCTCTCTTCCCGACATTCGAACTTTGGGGTATGATAAAAGGGCAACGCACGGGAGAAACCGCGAAAGACAAAACGGCGAAACTCTTTCATGCATAAATAGATACTTCGAAGGGTGAGTTGGTGTATCGGAAGAGTGAATCAAAGGGCACGGAGCACCCTCCCGGATCTCGTTCCAACGGGCTTGACTTTCCCGCGAGCGAGAAGGTCGGGCTATAAATCGAGAGGCATTTTCATTTTCGGAAAGCCCGGACTTTTCACGAGCCGCTGCTTCGCCCTCGGGAACATTGTTATGTCGTCCTGCACACTCATAAAGATAGCTCGCTCCATGTGTGAAATGAATGCGAAGCAAGAAGGGATGGATGAATCATATATCCCATCCCAAGAAGAAATCGGAAAAATGTACGAGGGCGTGTTCGGGGGAGCAATCAGTTGACCCGCGATAAAGGGAGAATCGCTATCACGAATGTTCGTAAACAATCGCGACTGATTAGACGCGGACGAGCCCGAGGGGAGCGTCCGATTCAATAACGGTTCGCGGGATTACGTGAAGCAAAAAAGCTCTCGGGTCTCACGCGTAACTTATCCGTGCGGCTCGATCTTAATGACGCCATCTTTCTCCGTGTCCTAGACGCGCTATGGGACGAATGGCGGAAGGGTAATTGATTGAGGTTACCGGCGTCACGGCCGGGGACGATCCAGAGTTCCGAGATGTTGTACGTCGATCGCCAAACGAAATTAAATTACCTTAAAGTACGACGCTTCGAGTCTGTAAGAGCGCTGCTGCTGCGCGTTCGTTCGCTCAACTTTGCCGTCGTTTCACCTTGCGCGCGTTTATTTCAGTCGTCCGGGACAATTGGGCGCCGTTTACTTGAATTGGATAGGTAAGAGGCAAGTTCAAATGTCGACCTAGATCGTCGGGATCTAAAGACGACCCTCGGGGATCGTAGAGTCGCAGGAATACTCGGAAAAAGTGTTTTTCAAAAACGACCTCCTCGTCGGGGCTTGATGATTTCTGAAGGAACGCATTCGTCGTATTTTCCTTCGAGTGTGCAGTTTCGCGAAATACGCGCGAAATAAATTATGTTGACAAAAAGCGTGATTCCTCGATGAATAATAAGTTACAGGCGTCGCGAAAGTTGCGCCGCTATATCTTTTTACGAGTTTGGATTCTCGAGCGAGGTCCGGAAATCACGTCGTCGACTTTTTGTTTTGGACGAACGAACGTGACAAAGTTGGAAGGAAAAAACAAAAAACAAAAAACGACGGGATCTCATATTCGAGCTTTCGTCGAATAAAAAGTACGACGAAGCGTTGTGCGTTAATTGCATGAGGGGGGTGGAAAAAAAATTCGAAGAAACCATTTCATCGATATGGCCGAAAGTTTCGAAAGGCAATTAAAGATTGGATCACTCTTATTTGTTTACAGTTTTCCAATTAGCACTGGCCTCGGTTTAACGAGGGGAAAAGCTTGATTGCGAAAAATAGCCGGAGAGTAATTTATGGTAATGAGGATTTCGGAGAGGGCCATTATTTTTGAGAAAGAATCAACAATCGCTCAGCGAAAGGGGATCGTAATTTTCGTGCGGAGAAAGAGAACGAGTCTAATTCCAGCGAGGCTATTAGTTTTGGCAGGACTACTGGAGCAAAAGTTTCGAACGTCGTCTTTCCCGTTCGTATTGTACGCTAATGCGGAAGGTCTTTAGATTCTTGCGTATAAACGAATTCAAAGCGGTGCTATAATCGAGAGGCTGGATCGATTTTGTTCCACCATTTCTCAGCCCAAGCCCCTCTTCTTTCCCGCTGCCTTTATTCCATACGTTTTTAAACGACTCGCCGACTCGGCGGTAAATCTTGCCAGTCCCTTTTCCCCGTGTTGTTCCAAGAGAACTCGCGAAAGCTCGGAAATGTACCTACTTTGGCCGGAATGTGATACGAGCTTCATTCGCGAGAAGCCATCTGTAACTCGGTCCCATTGAAACTGCACCAGTTTCACTTATGGCGCGCTCTCGGTTACTCGTATACAATAGCAATTAGATTTCAAGTCGCGTCGTTTGTCTTTCGCGCATAAATCTGCCCATTTCTTATCCATTTTTACACGTGTGCCACCGAGTTATGAAAGAGCGTTTTCATTGTATTCCTCGACAAACGCTTTGTTACCATTTTTTTCTGACGTGGTGTTACGGTTGATGAACCCCAAGCGAATAAACTGGATCTTGAAGTTTACAGCTAGAAACAAACTTGGACACTATAGATGCTTTGCAATATTCATTCTTCTTCATCAACTATGTAACTCTATCGATGCGTGTGTTCCCATAATTTCTCTACCTTCCCTTTATCCTCTTTACACACTGTCATTTGTTGTGACAAAAAAATATCCGTCCATACAATATCCGAACACGCAACCTCAATTTACTTGCTTCTACGTACATATTTTCATTAATAATCAACGTACCGTGCATTTACGTGGAAATCTCATAATTTACATTCATTTCCAAACAAACTTTCATTGCTCCAGTTTATTGCCTTTTTGTCTTTTCTTTTTTCAATTCCTCGAGCTTTTATTTGGCTTTCGACGGAATCACGGTTAGTTGCGCTTTTTCACCCCTCGCAATTAATCCGTACTAATGTCCATGTTGATACTTTGCCTTCGATTCACGCGCAGACTCAAAGCTTTCCCGTTTCATCGGCATGAACTCGATAAACCGATACGGCAAACTCGAGCGTCGTGCTTCGCTCCTTGCATCTGACTGGTCACACAAGGCACGTATTTACCCAGTCACCAGGGAGTAAACTTGCAGTAAACTTTCAGCAGATCCCATTAGCACTACGTCGCAAGGGCGAATCATGTATACCGGGAGAAAAAAAAGTTATGTAAATGCGCAAAGAGGAGTTTAATAGACCAGAGAAATAACTTTGTGCAGCCGTGATCTGGGTTTCTTTGACGGCTCGGAAATCGCTTTTACCGAGAGTCCAAATTTCCATGTTTCGCGTGAATTGCAAGAACCCATGGGCACTCCCTCGGGATAACGACGAGACATGACGAAACACTCGCGCAGATGACTATCAAAAATAAGACCCCTGTGAACTTTTCGAGCTCGTCAAAAAGTGCTACTCGATCGCGATAAGCTGTTACAGCGAAGAGGACCAAATTTACTCGAACGCTATCGCATTAGGACCGTTAGCGTACATTTATTACATCGCCATTCGTCTTTTCAGACGTCAATGAGACACGGCATCTTTTTATCGCATCTTTGGGTATGCCTCGGCGAATAAAGGACGCGATTACGTTTGCCGGTAAAGAGTTCGGGGAATGAGAAAAAAATTGACGATAGTTTCGCGAGTATAGAGCCGTGGAAAAAAAAAAGAGTAGGATCGATAAGGTTGTGTCCACCGAGAGTAGGGTATGTCAAAGCGAGTTTAATGCCCCCCTGGTATAGCATTTACAGAAACACGGGATGCTACGTGTCACTGTACTTCAGAGGTTGTGAACTCTATCTCTAGCATGCAACATTTCTATAATTAAGAAGCAAAAGTAGACTCTTTCAAAAGCATTACAGTTATACTCGCGAGGTCCCAAACATTTAACAACCTCCATGTCGAGATAATACCTTCTGTTCCACGGGAAAATTATATCCATCACGGAAATAAAAAATATCGCTCGTAACAAACAGCCGCCGTGAATCATGCAAGTCAAATATTTACAAGCGAAATCGCCGACAAGTTTAATAACTCACGAAATCAATCTCTCACGAGCCGTAACATAAATCTTTAATTACACTTGGCGATCGCGGAGATTATAAATTCAAAGCGTCGCGTGTAAACATTTATTTCTCATACGCATGACTAACCGAACAATGCGAGTCCCGAGTTGTTTAGCGCTCCTTTGTTTCTAGCTCAATTAATGTTACGCCGTATTGGACAAAAATTACGCGGTCTCTGTGTTTTACCAGTTGAAGATAATCTCGATGAATTAGCGTGATGGAGCTAATTACAATTGGGATCATTAAACAAGAATGTCCTTTTTTTCGCGATTCGGAAAGTGACAGTTCGATGCCTTCCTCGGGAACGTCTTTCATAATTCGCCGCTCG
>JABFQM010002968.1:0-13190 GCA_022816865.1 Zelostemma sp. ZL-2020
AAAATGGATGAAATGAATTTTTTTCAGCGATTCTTTTTCAGCGTCCACGAACTACGTCGGGGGAATTTTTTTCGACGCAATGAAATGAGCAAAAATCACTCCTGGCCTGAAGCTCCTACTTCAAAAAATGTTGTATAATGACTTTTTTCAAAAATACATAAACATTAATATTATGCAATAATAAGTTTATCGTACGATTTTCTACAAAAATTTTTATTTCAATTTTGAATCCAAAAACGAGCAGAGAATATCCTAAAAATGTCACTGAAAAATGTGACAGAAACACTCTAACAATGTACCTGACTCGTAAAAATAAAATACACGTAAATATTTAAGATTCATGCCAGAAACGTTCTGAAAATATTTCACCTTAATATTCTCAGAATATAATTTTACCCGGACATTAGTACATTTTAAAAATGTACCAGGCTCATGCTTAAAACATTCGAAAACAGTTTTAGAATGTACGGAAAAATATTCCTAGAATGTTCTCAAAATATTGTGTGCTATTAGGGTATTGTAAAGAGCAAATTATTTACATTCACGTTCTCTACAAAATTTTCAAATTCTCTACTGATATTTTTTTTCATCACTTCGACAACATTTTAATTTATACAAAATTAAATTCCACTCAAAAAACTTCGAATTCCATGACGGAAAATTTGCTATTTTTTAATGTTCATATTATAAGATGAATTTGATTCAAAATATTGTAAACGAAAAAATATTTTTAATATTTACAATCTCTACAACATTGTACTTTTTATTTATAACTTTCATGTTATTTTGATTTATTACACCATCTTACCTTTTAGACAATACTTTCACACATTTTCAAGTACTTAACGAGTTATTCTCATTATTGATAAGAATAAAATTATAGTATGTTATTCAAACCATTTTTCAATTTTTTAAACAATTCCCGCTCAAATCTGCTCTCAGTTCGAAATTCACGCGGGGTTCGCACACATAGCATGCACACACACGACTCGCATAGACATGCATAGATAAGAATTGCAATTGGCAACTGGGACAAATGTTATTTTCGCACATCGTTATAAAAATCGAATTTCAAGATAGCTAAAGTGCCTTGCATAACACAAAAATGCCAATATATTAAAACAATAATAACATGCACTTTGACCCTAGATTAATCAAGATTGCCACGTCCTCCCTAGCTGACTTTCAAATCAGTTCAAATCTCGAATCTGTCCAGTCTAATCTGTATAGGTTTTCAATTGTAACTTAATTAATCAAATCCCCCGTTGCATATTTTCAATAAAGTATACAAAATGCCTGAACAAGTGAGTCTAACGAAAAATTTCCTCAGCGGTGGATTCGGAGGAATTTGCACCGTTGTAGTTGGTCATCCCATGGATACGATAAAAGTGAGGTTAATTCTATTTATTTATCTCCGAAATTCACTCATCGTTTGTTTAACTTCACCCATTGTTTACTTACAGTTTTAACTGTCTCCAGAATAATTCTTTCGAGCGATTTTTATTGTTTTTCCATTTTGTCATTAGGTTAGGCTTCAAACCCAGCCGAAACCAGGACCGAACCAACCACTTTTATTTACCGGAACATGGGATTGTTTTAGAAAAACGGTCGCCAAAGAAGGGGTTCAAGGACTCTACAAAGGTGCTCATTTTTCATAATTTTTGAGTCCCAAAGAACGCTATAAAAATTATTTTCAAAGACATTTAAAAAAATCATATCTGAAATTATGAATTAAAATGTTTAGGCATGGGAGCGCCTCTGGTCGGAGTCGCTCCGATTTTCGCCTTGAGTTTCCTGGGCTATGGAATAGGGAAAAAGATGCAGCAGAAAACGCCGGATCAAAAGCTCGGAGCGGACCAGTTGTTCTACGCGGGAGCATTTAGCGGTGTTTTCACGACACTAGTCATAGCACCTGGAGAGAGAATCAAATGCCTTTTACAGATACAACACGGAGACGTTAAACCGAAATATGACGGACCAGTCGACTGCGTTAAACAATTGTACAGGCAAGGTGGCCTTCAGAATATCTTCAAAGGCACCGCTGCTACGGTATTAAGAGGTACAACTAAACGCAGAAAGAATCCAGATCCAAACATTTCAAATTTGATGTTGTGACTAAATGAAATTGTATTTCCAAAACCTATTTTCATTACAAAACTAAATTTTATAGTCTATCGTTCAAAGGATAGAGATACATTTAAAGAACGACCTCAGCTCCATCGCTGATGATGTTTGCTTTATCGTTTACAACTTTGACGATTCTGTGCATGAATTTTCGTTTGGGGCGTTTGCACCTGAGTCCTCCTTTTCGAAGCGCAGAATACACACCCCAGTTCCTGAGCTTTTTCGGAGTGAAACACCTGGGTTCTGTTTCCCTCACTCTGCTCACCTTTTGGATAAAAATGCATTTGTCATCACATCCCCGATGGATAAGAGCAACAAAAAACTTACCAGATAAGAATTCCAAGTAGCTATTGCGCAGGTGCAATCCCAAGGATTACCGTCCAATCTCAAATTCTCGATCTGCATTTGTTCGTTGACGTTACGCAGGCTTTTGAAAAAGTTTGGGGGCAATCTAGTGAGCCTGTTTTTATTCAAAATTATTTCTTTCAATTCCGTCTGCTGCTGCACCGTGAACAGCCCTGGGGGAATGAAATCGAGCTCGTTGTATGACAAATCTATTCTTCTCACGTTTCTCAGTCCATAGAACGCGTCCATCGATATCTTTCGAATCTGGCAGTGGCTCAAGTCCAAATCTTGGAGCATTTCCAAGTCCGCGAAAGCGTCGAAATCGATCCTGGAGATGTTGCCGCGAATTTTGAGCTCCGTCAGCAACGGCATTCCTTGCAAAACGTAACGCTCGAGCAACAGAATCTCAAGGTCGAAAAGATGTAGCGATTCCAGTTTTCTCAGGCCCAGGAACGCGTTCTTCTTCAGCTTCATCTTGGATCCGTTTCCGCCGAGGTATAATCGCGCCGTTTTGTTCATTATCTCAAACGTACTGCAAATTTATCAAAACAACAATTCTCGCATCAACAATAATAACTCTCAATTTTTTACCCAGGGAATATGAAGTCGAAAGGATTCTCTGTGAAGTCCGCGGTCAGCAATGCCGGGAAAGGAGGAAAGGAGAGCTCTGAAAGGAACGTCAAGTTGTTTCCACTAAGGTCCAGTTTCTCCAGCAGTAATAACCCAGCGAGATCCACGCTCGATAGTGTCAGCAACTCGTTTTGCGCTAGGGACAGCGTCTTCAATTTTGGCGTGCCGTAGAAGCAGAATTCAGGAATGAATTTCAGGTCGTTTTTCTCAAGCGACAGGTAGAGCAGGCTCTCAAGGCCATCGAAAATGTGCCAGGAAATGTCCTTGATGGCGCAGTCGTAGAGTCGAAGGTGCGTGAGCAAGGCCAAGCCTGTGAACAAGCCACCGGTTTCCCGGTAACCTTCGAGCTCTTGCTTGTAAATGTCATAGGGCAAGATTTCCTTGTCCCCGTTGCCCTCGTTCTGCTGGCTCAGGAAGATCAGTCGGTGACCATTGCGATTCGCGCTGCTGTCGTTTCTCGTCTCGTTCTCCAACTCTTCTTTGCGCCAGTTCATCGGCTCCAGGACCAGATTCACTTTGTTCTCCTTGATCAGACTGAGACTCGTCAACGTCACTCGTTCCAGGTTCAAATACAACAAGGACATCCCCAAAGGAAGCAAAGTGTCCGCTGTCATCACGATGCCTTTCTTTTTTCTGCTCGTTGTTTCGTTCATCGGAGAAGGAACATGTTCCATACCCTGAATGTCCAGCGAAATGAGTCCCGTAAAACGCTGCAGGTCAACGGAACGCAAAACTATTTCCGAGTCTCTGTTGCCGGATTCGAGGATCGTGAATACCTGAAATTCCATTTTCTCGATTTACCAAAAAAACGAAAGATTCAACGTTGGAAACGTCGTGGAAAAAAACGGACTTGTAAATCCAAGGGAAGCTGGATCAGAAGATTCTTTGGATTCCCTGTGATCACGCACGTAGCGACCTTCAGCAACTCGTCGTTCAAAGGATGCTCGTAACTTTCGTGAATGAAGGCTTCGTTCTCGAACAATCCCTGGAGAGTAAACAAAGTTGGAAAACATTCAAGGACGAACATTTCGAGGATTCTTTAACCTGGTGATTCGCCGAGGGATCGAGCCACTGGTGCAAAGGCAAATCGGCGAATTTGGAAATCTGGCACGAGCATTGCTGCGGGCATTTCGTCTCCCAAACGCCTCCGACGTCGATCACCTGGGCCGCGTTTTGATCCTGGATTTTCGGAGTTCATGTAATCGTTGATAGTTTTTTTATGATTTTTTAGACGTACCAAAGCAGCGATGATCCATATGAAAACGAGCGCGTTCATGGCGAACGAATGCAGTCTCCGGTCGCTATTTTAAGAACTTTTCGATGCCAAGGATCAGGAGGAACTAGCAAGTTTTTGTTGTTATCTGCGACGGTCTGTATCGCACAGGATGCTTCTATCTCTCAACCCACTCGCGATTCGTTCTCTCAGTTCATTCTCTCGACAACGCTGGTTCCGTAAATCGAACCTTTATCGGTCGCTGTTCCAAACGAAAATTCCTCGCACCAATTTTGAAGTCGTTCTTCGTTACTGTAAAATGAAATCTTATTAATCTCGTTAATTTTTACTCGACAGATGTGCCAGCCAGCGGAATGTACTACATGACGTACGAATGCTTGCAACGATACATGAACCCCGATGGAAAGAAACTTGGGATGCTCTCGACGATACTCGCCGGAGGCTGCGCCGGGATCATGAACTGGATCGTTTGCATGCCAGCCGACGTTATGAAAAGCAAATTCCAAACTGGTAAATTCTTCCGGTTCCGGTTTCACGAATGTTCTTGAATTTTGTTGTGACTTTTTGTTTTTCGTTTTAGCGCCGGAAGGCCAGTACAAAAATCTCCGGGATGTATTCAGGCACATGATGAAAGAGGAGGGGGTCGCTGCTTTTTACAAGGGTGTAACACCGGTAATGCTACGAGCTTTTCCGGCGAACGCCGCTTGTTTCTTCGGCTACGAGAAGGCCATGGAACTCCTGAACTGGATAGCGCCTTCTTCATAATTCATGACAATTTCGCATTAATTTACCAACAAAACAGTATAATTTTAGCGATTATATCTAAAATGGTTGATGCATGCAAGATCATTCCACGTATTTGCAGCGATTCTAATGGTGCTGTTCTTCACGATCATGACGATTTTATATTTGTTTTTCGTCTTTAATAACTAAGATTGTTATTTGTACGAATAATCTGTTGCGCTCAAAGAGAATGTCACGAGCTGATGTTGTTATGTACGTCTGTTGAAAAAAGAGAATGTTGGAGTATATTATTACTATACGGGTTGTAGATTTCAAGGCCGCGGTATCGAAGAACTCGCCTTCGAGAAGTGAGAATGAATCATTAGTCGGAAATCTTTAATGGTATCGAATTTACTCGGGATAGTACACGAAAGTATAGAATTGTTAAAGAGATACTTCGTATATTAATTGCTACAATTATTTTTGTATTATGTACAATCTTCCTCACAATTAAGTGATACGTAAAAACATTGACGAGAAAAGATATTTTTGAAGCACAAACTATGAAAGTAATTGAATAAATCACTGATAATTACATATCACTAATTAGGTAAAATGTGCATTGGATTTGGAAAATGTACTCGGTATTTAAAACTGTTCCAAAGCTAGAAAAATAGGCGTCAAAAGAATAGAAGACTCGACCACGAGGTTTATCAAAAATCTGTGAATTATAATTTGCTGTGAATTTATGTAACACTGCCAAATTAGTGCTGAATTTTACGTATAAGATAATTTTTCAATTTCATTTAGCGTAGAAGCTCTGCGCTTTGTGATATACATTGGTATATTTTTTTAATGCGTCGGATACTTTCATGATCAATAAAAAATTTTAAAAATTCATCGCAGTATTTTTAAATAAAATTTAATTACAAAATTATTGATTTCTATACATTTCATTGTACAATTTACATAACAACAATCTCTGTAACGTCCGTTATTCCCAGTCGTCGGCATCGGGCTGCGAATCGCACTCGCTGGTCCCCGAATTTCCGTCGTACGATTCATTGGGCTTCGGCGGCGGTGGAATCATACTGGACATTCTTCCGTAAGCCCCAGAGGCGACACCGGCGATGCCTTTTCTCCTCAAAGACAACTTCGCGTGCAAATCCGCCATGAGATCTCCCCCGACCGACGCGGAAGCCCAGCGATCGTCTTTTTCATCAATCGGGTCAGCCGAGCGTAGTTTCGCTCTCCCAAAACCTCCGGCGTTGCGGATTTCAGCCATCAAGTTCGTCCTATCGTCAACAACTGGTTTTGCTTTTTGAACCGCAGCTTTCTGCGTTACGATTTCCCGTGGAGGCTCGGGAGGCGGTGGTACAGGAAGCATTTCCTTGGGCGGTGGTGGCGGAGGCGGAGGCGGCGGTGGCGGAACCGGCGGAGCTTCCACTTTCTCGTCCAAAGATTCCGTCTTCCCGAAACTCGGGAGATTCGGCGTCTGCTGCTCACCAGGAAAATCTTTCTGGTCGACCGACGGAGTCTCCAAAGCGGGAAGGTCGACGAACACCGTGGGAGTCACCGCTGCGGAAGATGGGGCTATCGGGTTTTGCGACTGCAAGTCGAGGACGAATCGCTCGTCGTCGACGATTCCTGGCAGGTCCGGGAGTGTCAGGGGAACGTTGATCTGCGGAACCTGGAAAGTAAAAATAAAAATACAATGTTCTGTTCGCAGGCGATTTGGAAATATCAGATTTTACCTCTCCCAAGGTCGGAGTGTACATGTAACCGGAGGGCGACTCGACCTCGGAAGAACGCCAGGGCTGCAAAATGGAATCGGGAGCATCCTCGATTTTCTGCTTGTCGTTCTCACTAGATGTAAAAATGGACGATGGTTCCTCGTGGTTTCGTATGCTGTCGAAGGGTAACAAAGCGCTGACCGAGGAAACTTTAGTTCGCGTTTCCTTCATCGAATCAAAAGATGCAGTTTTCTTAGGCGGTTTTGTTTTGACGTGATAAAACTGCAGCTTCTCTTGCAAGTTGACGCTGGCGTATTGTTTGTTCTCCGATTGCGTGCTGCCGAGAGGACTCGCGTCGAACTTGTTTTCTATAGAAACGTTACTTTTGTAAATTGAAGTCAGGTTTGCTTCTCCTTGAGTAATCGGCGTGATGATCGATTTGTATTCTTTGTACGTTTGACTCGCCGGGTATTTCGCTGCCGAGTACATTTTTACTGCTTTCAGGCTCAAATTGGTTTGTATGTATTCCAGCTTATTTTGGAGTTTCGTTGCTCGTTCTTTTATGGTCCCCAATCTAAAAATCATTTCAAATATGAAGTTGGGAACTTTTTTCTTTTGATATTGGAAAAATGTCATAATAAATAATGAATATTAGAACCTTTTGCTGTTTTCGTGAATTCTGTTGTTTATGGAGTCGAATATGTGGGTAACTGCGAATTCCAGATTGTCCAGAACATCTGCTATTTGTACGATCGTCTCTTCGTGGCGCAAATCTTGAGGTATCACACCTAAAGAAACAATTTGCAATGTTTTTGAAAACCAGATTGTACAAAATGAATAGAAAAACGTTGTCATTGCTTTATTTATGATTTTTAACCGTATAAATACGTGCAGATATTGGAAAATTATTATCAATCTTCGATCTATGAAATAAACGAAAAAGTCTAAAGAATCGTATACTTACTTATTTCGATACGTTCCGGCATTTTGACTGAAGTGGTTTTACATTTAAATCGCTAAGCTTTCAAACATGTCAAAGTTAAACATTATCGAACAATGGCACAAGTTGTTATTGTTATTATAATTGAGGTTAGGTTATAATCAATTGACAGGTAGCGGCGCGCGTGCGCATACGCAACCAAAACGAGATTTAAAGTCAACTAATGATGTTTTTAATTATTTTCCCGTGAGAAATCGGTTTTCACACGAGTCAAAAAAAGCAATAAAAGAATTCAAGTAGTAAACTTGCGTAATAAATCATAGAGAAGCAGCAACTTTTCATAAAATGGATCAATCTCTCTCGAATTCCTCGATGTTTCATCAAAGATCGAATGATCGATGCTTTCCATGGTAGAGCAAGCAGCGTCAACAGCAAAAACATGTTCTCGTACTCGAGCAAGGAACACTCGAAGGCCAAAGAATGTGAAACTTCCTCGCAATCGAGTCTGCAATTAATATCTCAAACTTGCCCAAAACGAAGAAAAACTTCGACCCTGACCCCGAAAAAGACCCGACCCCGACCCCGATAAAAGAGACTGAATATTCATTTCTATTTTACAGATACCAATGTGTGTAAATCAAATGTTATAGCGATGCAATTCGAGTAATCGAGAAATTATTTATAATGCGATGTAATTAAATCTTCAATTTCGTGACTTTCGTTTCCCGATATAAATTGGGTGTCGTGATAGAGAAATAATGCGGTACATAATTATCAAAATATGTTATTTACAGAATAATTTTGTACATTTCAAAACAAGTTCATGTGAAATGGCTTCAAGTATTGCGCAAATTTAATGTTGCATATATTAGAAAAATTTTTATCGACAAAAAGATTTCGCGCGAGTATTCGAAGCCATTCAACGCGAGCTAGCGCCAAACTTCAAATTTTCGATGTAAAAAAGCCCCTCGGATCGACTTTCCTGTTCAACTAAAAAAATTAGAATAACATAAATAACTATATAAAAATGCCACAACATTTCGTAGTGCAGTATCTTGAAATACAGTCATTTGCAAATTCCTAATCCGTATGATTCGAATAACTTATCGAAGTAAATAATCATGCATGATGTCAAGAAAAAACCTTATAAAATATGTTACAAAATATCGTACGCTTACATTTATCAACTATAAATATCAGTTATTCGCATCATTATAATCACCCGATTACCACGCAATCGAGTAAATTATAGCGACACCAGATATGACTATGTTTCCTGAAAAAGAGCACTTTCGAAACAAGTTCCAGGCATTTCGAAACCTCTATCTTACATTCCACTTCATCCACCATCGATTATCTCTCGAACTTGCTTTCGGAAGGACAAGGCACGTAAACCGGAAGTGGCGGCGTGTCGTAATACCCATAAATCGGCTGCGGGGAATTCGAGGGCGGTATCGACGCCGGATGCATCATCTGCACCGGCTGCATGAACGGCATCACCATCTGCACCGGAGCTCCTCCACCCTGGCCATTCCCATGACTCTGGAGAGTCATGGTCCCATTATACGGCGAACCCATGTACATTTCTTGATTCATCTTCCCGGAATACGCACTCGGGGGTCGAATCATCGAAGGTTCTCGTATGCTGGAAGCAATAGCGGCCATTTGCGCGTCCCGACCGGCCCAGCGGAGCCTGCAGATGCAAATGACCATAATAACGATAGCGATGAAGGCCACGACGCCTCCCACGATTCCAATAATCAGAGTATCGTCCGTGCCGTTGCTGCCCATGCTAAAAATCGGGTTCACCGAATCTCCCATGTACATGTCGTCATCCTTGGTCTTCCTTTTGCCGTTCAAGATCGTGGGCGCGACGGTCCAGATGATCTCGGGTTCCGAAGAACTCGATGCTTTTTGCCGCGGGGATGTGGCGCTTTCTGTAACGGGCGACGACGTTGTGAAGATCGTTGTTGACCTGGGGTTGCAGGATAAGTGCTCTTCTTTGAGATTCATGAGTAACTGGCCTGCCACGTACGTCGGGGATTCGCATCTGTTTGGAAGAAATGGATGCAATCATTGTTTCATCGAAATCTTGGATTGTTCATGAAGTACCTTATTTCGTTGGTGTCCCGGATCGACGTGGTGGGCGTGCTTTTCAGCCACCTCCAGAAAGGCTTTATTTCGCAGTCGCAGTTGACGGGGTTGGACCCGAGTCCTTGAAGGGTCACGAAACCGCTTCGTTCGTCTAAGGCGCTGATGAGCTGCGTTGGGAGCGTCGTTAATTTGCTGCCGCTCATATCCAAGGTCATCTTCGTGGACCGCGGGACCGGGAAGAATAACCCTGCAGGGATGGACGCGACCGAAGTGTTCTTCAGCCCGAACTCGAAATCCGAGGCTCGCACTCCGGCTAAAGAGTTCGACTGGACGTTGCGCAGTCTCTCCCCTCGTAAATTCAATTTGCGCAGTCGAGGGTGAGTCTTGACCGCGAGCTGTTCGTTCCCGATGGACGTGTCCTTGACCTCGATGTCTAGGATCTATAAAGAAACATCGGTTTCATCGGAGAAGATGCTAAATCTGGAGAGATCTTACCTGAAGGTCCTTCATGTCTCGAAGAATTCCTTGTACGTCGAAGTATCCTAGTCTTGGATAAGTGTGGGCGTAGAGTTCCCGGAGTTTCTTCAGCGGATTGAACGCGCTTTTGTCGATCCTGGAGCACTCGGTGAGGTTCGACATCTTCAGGACTCGAAGGGATCCAAGACCTTGGAAGAGAAAACAATTGAGTGGAATAATCTTGGAAAAATGTATTTCAGATCTTTGAGTTTCAGACCTTCGAAGGTGCTTTCGTTCAAAGTGCTCGCTTTGTTGCCGGAGACGTCAAGGTCGCTAAGAACCGGTAGGTTTCGGAAAGCCTTGAGCAAGCTGTCGAAGTCTTCGAGGTTGTTCCGCGAGAGATCCAGGATCTGCAATCCCGTCGTCCTTTCCAGAGCCGCCGGGCTGATGTCTTCAATTTCATTTCCGGATAGGTTCAGTCTTTTTAAGAACGGAGTTTCCATGCGGTTGATGCGGCGGATTCCGGTCTGGGCGAGGTTCAGAGACCGTTGAATCCCGTTGCCGAGGATACCTTGGATGGCATTTTCGCTTAGGGGATTGCCGGAAAGATCGAGATCCGAAATCCGCTGGAAAATGTCCTGGTTCAACACTTCCGCGATCTTGTTGCGAGCGATTTTTAGGGTGTGCAGAGAAACGGATTGTTTTTGCAGGGCGCGAGTCGGGATCTCGATGAATCTGCAAAATCAGAAGTTGTTTAGTTGTTTATTCTTCCCGTAATTTTTCTTGTAAGCCAAAATACCAACTTGTTATCAGAGAGATCAATATTCTCAACAGATCGAATCCTGGAAGTTTCGAAAATCGTCTCCGGCAGGGAATCCAGCAGATTTTTCCGAAGATTCAGATTCCTCAATCTCAAAACGCCCTCCAGCGTTCGCTCTCCCAAAGAAGACAAAAGGTTGTGCGAAAGGTCAAGGTCCTGAAGCTGGGTCGAATTGTGAAAAGCGAGTTCATCGACGGATTCAATATTATTATGCGACAGATCAAGTTTCCGAAGACGACTGATCTGCGAATAAGCAAACTCTCCAATCGCAGTCAACGAATTATAAGAAAGATCCACCACATCCAGAAACTGCAAATTCTTGATGAAGTCACTGGGAAAATGGAAGAAGTTGTTCCCGGAAAGATTGATTTTCCTGAGTCTTGGATGCACGATGAAAGAAGTGGGAGACAAATGTTCCAGATGATTTTCCGAGAGATCCAAAATCTCCAACCCGGTCCCGGTGTCGAAATGTTCCCCGACGAAGGTCGTCAAACGATTCCCTTTAAGAACGAGCTTGTTCAAATTTACGAGCCCCACAAAGGCGCTCTTCCCGATGCGTTCCAGTTCATTATACGAAAGATCGATGGAGGTCAAATTATACAAATTCTGGAAGGTGTTATCTGTTATCTCCTGCAACCGATTCCCCGCGAAAGATGCGCTTTCCAAGTCCTCGAGATTCAGCAGCATCACGCTAGGCAGGATCTTCAAGCCGGTGTAGGATGCATCAAGAACGACGAGGGTCGACGGGAAAATCGGCGGGAATCCCCCGTAGAGCGGGTTGTGACTGATGTTCAGGTACCTCAGTCTTTCCAGGTGCTCGAAAGTTTGCGGCGTCAAACGCTTCAACCTATTCCCGGAAAGGTTCAGCGAAAGGAGGTTCTTCAGGGTCAGATCGGTGACCGAGGTCAAGCGGTTTAAGGAAAGGTCGAGCTTAAGAAGAGTATCCTCGAGGCCGGCAAAAGTCTGGCGGTTCACGGTGGAAATGAAGTTCCCGGAGAGCTCGATGCTGGAAAGGCGCTGGAAGCTGACGAAGAGACGCGGCGGAATCTCGCGGACCAAGTTCCGGGTCAGCCCGAGGCTGACGAGGTTCGACGCCGAGGACCTTATTAGATCCATCGACAATGCAGCGACTCGATTGTACTCCACGTGGAGGTAGACCAGAGACGGTAATCGGGCCAGCGCCGAAGATGGGATCAGCAGAATGTTGTTGTCTTGAAGGGATAACCACTTCAGGTTCTTCAACCCTTCGAAAGATGATTCCTCGATCTATAAAGAGAACGTTTGAAGATTGGAATTGTACATTTTGTGATTGATTGAAATTACGGTTCTTAAGGCGTTGAAGCTCAAGTCGAGTTTCGCGAGAGCGGTCAAATCCGAGAACGCGTTGACCCCGAGACGACCGATGTTGTTGCAACTCAAGTCCAGTTCCTGGAGTCCGGTTGAGCCCGACAAATGAGCTTGTTCTATACTCTGTTAATTAAGCCAAAAGCGTTGTTTGTAATTAGGATCGAGAGAAAAAAAATTCATGGTGTTGCGTTCGGATTTTACAATGAGTAAAAGTGATCAGATTAGAGTCTTATGATTCAATGTTTGTAGCGATTCGCGTAGCGTAAGTCGGTCACTCGTAGCGACGAATTTCACTTTTTCCCGTTGATAGAATCTTTGTAATCTTTAAAATTGCTCACCGCGATCATGTTATCCGAGATGTAAAGAAATTTGAGGTCTTCCAAATGGCGCAGCGCGACAGTAGGGAATTCCTCGATGAAATTCGACGAGAGATCCAAGGAAATCAAGGAAAGATCTGAAAAGTGCATTCGATTTTCTTTCACCCAGTTCAAACAATAGCGTTTCGCCCCGAGTGTTTATTGCGCAATTTGGAACGTAAATGCCGAGTTGCAAATTACAATAATTTACGCGAGCGACTATGTTTATCTTGAGGCTCCCGAATGGAAAGGTAATTATAATTGATCAATTTCTCCTGCACTTTCACCGACCGCGATGTAAAAAAATACCAGCTTGTTCCATTATCAATTATGACGGAGCACGAATAATCCGACTTCGCACATCGTAATCATAATCCTCGGAGAAATT
>JABFQM010002969.1:0-13187 GCA_022816865.1 Zelostemma sp. ZL-2020
GCAAATGATAGATAACGGTTTTTTTCGGTTTTGTTGTCCTTCCTACCCCCCCCCCCCCCCCCCGCAGAAAGTCGAGCATTTTTTCGTAGCGTTGTTCAACTTTTCCGCGGCGAATGATTCATCGGATCATTGTCAAGAACAGGACATTAATCAGTTGCTTTTTTTGTGACTTCGCTTCGCAACAGGTTCCGTTATGACACCCCGCAGCAAAATCTACAATGTTACGCCATTTCAATAGTGCGGAGAAAGCTAGGCGCTTTTCGTTATCGGCTGCTTATTAACGGGTAATTTGTCCCGGCGAGTATAAATATGTAAATGCTCTTGGTCTCGAGAGAAAAAATGTTTTCCCACAGGAAAATTTGAAAAATCGCACCTCATGCTCGCGTAATGTGACTCATATTCTATCGATTGCAGTCATTAATGATAGAGTAGATGAATTATTCCGTACGCGATATGAAAAAATACTCCATTCTACTCTGCATCGCTTTCAATTACGCGATTAACATTTGCATAGGCAGCGATCGTTCCAAACATTGTTTCATCGTATTTTCATTCCTTTTAAGCCGAAAGAACTTGGACAATTTTATTAAATGCAGCAATGATAATGATTAAAAAACAAGGGGCGTCGAGATGAGAGCATCGCGCGCGCAAGCGTCGAAGATTTTGTCTCCCTCGGAAAAGTCTCGACTATCCCCCCAGGCTGAAAAGCGATTTCTAGCTCCTGGTGATTGGAAGTCATCCCTCTGTGGCGGCCAGAGCCACGGGACTTGGGCGCATGCGCGTCGCTCGCGAACCCCTATGCTTTAGGGTTAACTGCGGTCCTCCCTGCGGCAAAACAGCCTTGGATGACACGCCCCGGGCTACCAGATCAATAAGACACCTTGTACCAACCAATCTGCCTACCACGTCTGCCGGGTTTCTGCTACTCTTTACTCGTCGCTGCTTCTTGATGACTTTTACCAACATACTTAATTACTCGACGCCAACGCGCTTTAATGTTGCTTTTTGTCAAATTCCCACTCGAGCCTCGACGATCGATCTTTCTCAGAGATTTTCAGTGCATTTTATGCTTGTGTCATTCGCAAATGATGCAATGTATCACGAGGAAAAAATTCGTTTTAGGTGCGCGACGAAAGATTCGGTCTGATTATGACGGATATTTCCACTGACAATTGTCCAATATTCTTCTGGCACGTACACAATTTTGCTGTTTATCAAGAGCAGCGAGAAATCCGCTAATTTTATTGGTCCTTTTCTTTCCGTACACGTTTTGAAGACCTACGGTCTCATAATTCACAATCAATCGTTGTTCGTTACACCCAGAACCACGAGGAAAAAAATTGGAAGCGTCTATAAAACTGGCCGAATTTGAGCTCGTGCCTTGTCAGCCTCTTGAGGTAGAAAACGCGCTAACAGAACCATCACGGTACATTGCAGTTTGGTTTAACGAACCAAAAAACTCGCAGCGCTGCGCAACGTATACGAAAGAACCGCCGTGTGATCGTGGAATGTGAGGCAAAACGAGGGTTCTCGCGGGATTGCATCTCTTCGAGGAAAATTGCTGTCGGATTTTTGAACGTCGTTAGGCGATTTAATTTCACCGCTTTCGACAAGACGATATTTTTTTCAACTCGGAAGAAGCGGAGAAGGCGCTGTTCCAATTCGTCAAACCTACATGCGATGTACAAGACAAAAAAATGCAGCTGCTAAAACTACAAAATAAGCTCTTCGTTATGTCCGAACACCTTTCGGTTGCAGTCGCCGAAGTTCAAGGAAGACAATCGAACATGCATCGCCGCGCAAAAAGACAGAAACACGAAATATGAAAGCAGTCGTCGGGGATACAGTGACGAACAGCTTGTTAAAAGACTCCCTTCCAATTTTGTTAGGTCAATCGCAAATTTTCTCGTAAGCTCGCGTGTGCGCCCAAGGCCATCACGATCCGGACTTAACTGCCGCGTTCGTACAACCGATTCAGAAATTCCTCGTAAAGCCAATTTCATCGACAAAATTCCTTTTGCATGCTTGCGCGCTTCGTTTCTATTATCTTCTATACTTTTTAACGATTCGGCTTCTGTGCATTTTCATGATTTCCCGCTGCGAAAAAGTCAGCCTTCTTGATATCAATTCTTTCGAAAGATTGCGCGAGTCATTGTGTTATTCGCGTGCAGAGAGGAAGAGGAACCACACAAAAATAGGCAATTACAGTAATATATCTTCCGTCTATTCTCCCCGGGGATCCATAACTTACTGGGAGCACAAGGTCACATTAATGCTAATATATGTAGGTTTAAATGCTGTCGTTAAAACGTTACATGAGATTACCGCATACGTTTTGTTGAGAGTCGTCGTGTGTGTGCGGCTGCGGTGTCGAGCCCTCCAGCAATTAGGATAGCCGAAGTTCCTATTGGATTTACACACTTTCAAAAAAGGATTTCATCCCTCAAAATAGACGAGGATCTTCTCGTTTCCGTCACAAAATCTGTCCACACTTTCCTGCCTTTATATGAATTTATTCAAAAATACTTTTCACTTCTAGAACTCCTCGCGAGGTGAAACTTCCGACTGAGATCCAAGATTTTTGCGAAAGTACTTGCTCGGATTCGAAAGGTGTGGCTTTACAGAGAACAATCGACAATTTACCCTTCGAAAAACACCCCTAGAAAAAGGGCGTTTTGCCGGTCAGACGAGTTGGGTCCAAATGGCTGCGCTGTAACAATATAAATTCCCATGCCCGAACAGCAACGAAGCAATGATCTCTTCTTCTGGTACGAAAACTTCTTATTGTACAAGGATGAACTGCTGGTAAACGAAGCATGTAAAATCGAGTAAAAGCGATGGATATCTTGAATAAAGATATTAGATTCTGCATTGTCTTCTGCAACGTTCGAACTCGAGTAACGATAAATATACCAAGTTCGTATCAAGATATTATTATCTCCGGCTGTCACAGAGTAGCAAACGTTTCATCCTCCCAATTCCAAAACCGTTTAATCTCCTCACTTTCTTCCGCGTTTCCTATCACATGAACAAGCAACTCGATACATATTTTCCGTAGGCGATACGAGAGATCCTTACGTTTTCCCAGCTGATTTGCACTACTTTCCAATTACAATTTCTCTCTCCCCATAAAAAAAAAACGTAACAAAGCCCTCGAACGTCGATCTTATCATCGCAAAAAACCCCGAGTTACAGTTATCAGCTCAAAAAGAAGAGCCCGAAATCGTGATCGAGCCATTAATCCAGAAAACGTCCGTCCCTCTTCGTTTTTCTCGAGCTAATCGGTCACTCGTGAAAAGCGCCGCTGAGAAAAGCGAGAAGTGGTGGGATAGCCAATGAGAGAGCGCCTTGAAATGGGCGGGCCCCGACTCGCGGTGGGCCTCGCTCCCGATTGGGCCCCGCGGCGGCGGGCGCGACCAATCGGCGCGCGGCACCGCTGATAATCGGGCCTTGGGGCCGATCCTGACCCCACCTCGCATCCTCCGGTTTCCTCCGGTTTCGGCTTTCTAGTAGCTAAGGCCCTGCGGGCGCAGTAACCCTCGAGTCCTCCTGTACGACAGTTAAGACGCGAACCTTTACACAAAGGTCGGGATATCGGAAACATTATCCCGATTTACATCGCGCGATTCATCCCTCGGGCTCCGCCGGCGTTGCTCGCTCGTCTGTCAAAGCCGGAATTTGCATGGGGCATTGTTCCGCGATCGGCGGGACCGTCTTTGGCAGGCCGTATGGTTCGCCAATTGTTTTAATCGCGGCAATGTTTTGACAGTTCGACGCTCGTAGGGCAAGTTCGGCTCTGCTTTTTGGTTTGGTTTCACGTTTTGGATCTATGTGTACGAATTGGGACTGAGTTCACAGTGTTGCGAGATGAACTAAAGTAGTTCGTGGGCGGTTTGCGGTACGCTTGAACAGTGACTACGATTTTTGAAGCTACACCAGTTGACGCTATGCCGAATCTGGACTACTACAGCACCGCGAGGATGCACCAAATGGTAAACCCTTTTCAGAATGTTCATTCCGGAAAACTGGCTGCATCTTCTAGAGTCGAATTGATTACTTTTGGAGTGAATTACTAAAAGAATGGAATGATTCACTCTGAATCCCATCATTCTTGGAGGTGAATTGCACTCCGAATAAGTGACGATTTAGTTCGTATTTGAGATTTGTTGCCCACGTTATTGAGACATGCAATGTGCTGAATTTTTTAGGCACTAAAAGTGTTTTAACTAAAAAAACATGATGAGTTGATGCTTAGATAAAGAGATGAAATCAGGAGTCTGTAATGATAACACGAGTGTCTCAGATTTTAATTAAATGTTGGTAAGTCATTCGAAGACGCCAACTAAATACCACTTTACAGCGTGGGCACAGTATTTCATGTAGGTTGAACTTGTTCCACTGGATGTCACATTTCTCAGCTTTTTGCTCGCGTGAAGTGATCGTGACAGTCCACGTTGAATGTATAATTTTTCACGTCAAAGCGTGACTTTGTAGAGAATGCGGAAACAAATTATTGTTTCCCTTAAACGGAATTCGAGCCGAGCGATCTCAAATGCTACCTCTGAAAAGTGATGTACTTTGATGAATTAATCGGTATCATTAAAAAAACGTCTCCATTTGACACTTTACAACAATCCAAACCCTTTAATTAATGGATAAAAGTTTATAATTACGAGATGCGCTCCGTAGATTAATGTGCATTCCCTTAGTAAAAAGACAAAGAAAATTCAGCACGACAGGCTGGTAAATTGTTAATAAGGCTTGAAAAATTCCCAAGTGCGGAGCGCTCTGAAATTTCCAAGAATCTTGGTCTACTATGGAAGTAGAAAATTCCGTAACAGTCAGACAAATTACATTACACGCTTATTTTTTGCTGGCGTAAAAGAAGCACCTAGCGTGGATAAAATGTAATTTATTTAAACGCATAATACCCTAGAACGAGTAGAGCGTCGTGAAATTCTACGCATGTATGATCTCACCGTGTAATTACGTGTGCATACGTGGATGTGTTTGATAAGTATGTAAACAAATCTTAAAAGTATGCTCTACCATCTGCCCACGTTCAGAATCATAAACGATCCCAAGATTGTTGTTGGATTTGATCCATATTCATCACAAAGACGAGTATCATATGCTTATAATGCAAAATATCAATAAACAGTCAACGGAGTATGACTTTCATTGCAGCACAACTCCAGATTTTGAATCTTGGATGAATTATCCTTTGGAGAACTCGGAAATCACCAAAAAACAAGTCATGCATCGTGTAATTTTCACGAGCCGTATGAAAACACGAAGACAACGCGGAGCATTGTACGCGTACGAACAAAGCCTCGAATGAAGTTCAAACAATTATAATAATCATGAAAGTCGCGGGCCGGGAAGTTTTGCCCGGGGTACAGGCGTAAGTGAAATAGACATGTTAGCTTTATGGAATATAAATTCGCAATATTGAGCAGTAAATCATTGAGCACTTCTTTCAGAGCGTTTCTCGCATACAGTAACCACAGACGTCGTAATGACAGGCTTTAAGCGCAACTCGTAAAATCTTGGCACAATAGAATCATTCTTGCACATTCAGCGCCGTGAATCTTTTATAAATACCGAAGAAAGCGAACAAAAGCGCTCGATTTACCGTTAAAAAAGATTTTCAGTCTCGAAACAAAGTGGGAAACTAATCGTTCATTAGCGCCGATAACGAGATCGAAATATTCCGCTTGAATTCGCGAGAAAGCACTTATTACCCGGTTAATCGTTAGTCCGTGCTGCGAGGAAGACGTAACCATTCTGTTGTTGCGCCGTTAACGCCTTCGATGTTTTACGATCGCCAATTACTTGCTTCCCTTCGCCCATTTCCACATACGAGAACGTGTACGAGGAAACCCACGTCGCGAAACGGATTTTTCGTCCGCGCGATGCGTGAAAACCGCGGATGAAGTTTCAAATTGATTCGGTATAAATTATACTCAAATTGTCATATTTTTCACCATTCACACGCCGCAACCGTTACGATTTTATAAAACAATTGGAACGTTTGCAGTCATAAAAGTTCCTTTGTTCACACGAGTATTTGTGCGCATTTTTATTTCCGTGTAAACATGCACATTTTCAAGCTTTTGAAATGCTTTTCCGTAATAAACTCATTCCGCGATAATCGATGATGAAAAGTAAATGTTGACTGGCAAGTGACCTTTAATGCACTAATCAGCATTCAGTTTAGACAAATACAGTTATTTCAGCGAAATAATCGCGCGGCAGCGTTTTAATAGCCGATTTATCTCGCAATAGAAACGCACGAAATTCCACGAGTTTATCTATTTTGGAAGGGACGAAAATGTAGATTCATTCAGTCGGGGCGAAGATACAACACGCTGGGCTCGCGTTAAATGCGTTTTAGTGAGCGAGACCGTTTCTCTTCACCTGTGCCACCGCGAGCAATAAATAACCGCCAGCTTAGCCGATTTTACTGCGGTGTGTTTGGGTGATCCCAATAACGCCGCTCGAAGTAAAGACCAATAACGCCAGGAGAGCCAATCTTCGCGCTAACTAACCGTTGAGCCAGTCCACTTACAGACAGTATCGGGACCCTGGTTAACCTCCGGACGAAATGGTTCCAGCATTTAAAATACGTTTACGCGCTTTCGTTCGAAATCAAAGACTTTGTGCCATACCGAGAAATGATTCATTGAAAAAATGCCCGTTCTTCCCCAGAAACATTTCGCCGGATTTGCATTTCCAATCGCAAACTCTAGTTTGCAAGTATTGCATTGCATCGCATTTAATTACGTAACGAGATTTTTAACAAAGCGCCGATCGCGCCTTCCGAAAGTCGTTGATTAACAAATTTGATAAAACGACCAACAGTCAATTGTTGTTTCGTTCGGTTGTTTCATGAGGTGTCTGTACGTGATTTTGGCACCTCATTTGTTTCGTGCCTGGGGCGTCCGCCCCTTTACCCCTTTACCTTTTGTTGTACCTCGAAAATATATTACTTTCACACATACATACGTATATTATATACCCGCAACTCGCTATGCATTTTATAATATACCGATAACCGAAATACATCGCGAGCAACAAGTATAACAATCCGAATATTTTATCCTTGAACCGTCCGATTGTTTCATTCGAGACTCAAATTTCTATGAGCGAAATTCGTCCGGTCTGTCCATATAATAAGTGGTTAAATTCCAGTAGTAGCCATCCGTACGAACGGTAGTCCCTAATCAACCTAATTTCGGGTTTCCTCGCATCGGTGTCGGCCAACATTGGAATTATTTGGTAATTGTAACGGATTGGAATGTGCGCCCTCTTCTTCGGCGGCGATTATATCAATCCCTGTCTACGCTCGTTTTTCTTTCAGCCGAATAAACGGGACAGGGTACGTTGAAGAATAAACGCGCCTTGACGCAGAAAAAGAGTGACTTTTTTCAATTCAGAAGCGCCGGCTGCTCCGCGCGTTTTTATCGGTATTCAATATTTGGCAGATATGTTTCGAGCGTTAATAAGCGGGTGAGAAAATTGTACCGCTCTAATGTACGGTCTAGCGATGCTGCTCAAGAGCGTGGCAACAAATCATGCCGACAATTAAAAGTTATCGCGCTGTAAAGGGAAGAACGAAAGCCCGGAGAAGCGGGAGAGCCCATGTAAATCAGGATCCGAGTACGAATTTATCGTTATCGACAATGAAGAGCATAGGTTACGCTGCTGAAAAAGCGGGAAGCGAGAGCTTTGCTCGCTCGCCGTGCACGCCTAACGAGACGGAGATGCTGATGATACTTGCGACCATATTTTTTACGTCATTGCTACACGTGGGTTTATGGAATTTTCTTGATAAATGGTCGGCTCGTACGGAAGATCGTGTACGCCGAAGTTAATGTTGCGAAAATGTTTCAAAAGGATTATGAATGCACAAAACGTACGTATTGAAAGTAACTGCGTTGAAAACGAAAGCCTCAATTTATATACTTCTGCATTTTTCGGATGATTATCAACTTTTAATCCTTTCTCTTTCACTTTCCGATCAAAATTATTCCTCATGTACAATGTACAAGATGAATCCTTCACCCTGAGAATGAGATATTTCTAACGTGTTAAGAAGTATCTTTGATGGCAAAAAACTGCTTTCATATCAATTACCCAAAATTAATAGTCGCATGGCGACAGCAAGAAGCACGTCAAACTTCGTGTCGCGTTCCACCTCGGCCAGACAACTTGAATTTCGCCCCGATTCGGAGACGAGAGTGCAATTTGAGGACGAGGCATCCAAAAAATGCGAGCCAGCTATTACGTAAGCTTCTCGAGAATCCGGCTTGGAGTGATTATTAGAGGGGCACATTCCTCGGACAGGAGGAACAAGAAGAAGACACCAGGCGCGTCGTTCCGTCTCTCTTCTTCTTTCTCTTGCGCTTTTTCGCCCCGATCGCGGTGGAAAACGCTGCCGAGAGCCCCGATGATGCCGGTCAGATGAATAATGGATTCGAACGCAGCCATACCCGCTTGAATATTCATAATCCCATGTAGCGAGTCCGTAGCTGTGTCCGTTCTGTCCGTGCGTGTAGAAACCTGGCGTTTCTACAAGTCTGGAGGAACGCATGCGTCGCATACCAGCGTAACGGTAAAGCGAATTCGAGAGGAACGACGCTCGATCCGCTTGAATATGGAGCAGTTTGCGATAACCGGCGCTTTTCGGATGGATACATACGCGAATTCGAGACACGGATTAATGAAACTCGGAAATAAGCGTCTGTTCTCGCTCTTTTTTTCGCCCCGCAATAATTAAGCAATAAAAGGGCTTTGAGATTCAATACGTTGCCCTGCTTCTGACCGCGTTCAGGTAAAAAAAGGGTTACACTCGGGAAGTCTAGTCCTGAAAATAAACTCATCTAAAAAGTTCTCTGAAAGGAGTCGGAGATTCTCCGTACCCCGAATCTCGACCGGGTCCTTTTTATGGCTCGACATCGCGGTATACGACCACTAACTATGTGCCATTAAACCCAGTTAATGAGGGTGGAAGCGAATACGCGTTATTTACCAATCTCGAGCTGGGCTTTCGAGTCATATAGAAATTAAGGGGGTCGACTGTTCCCGTTAATTTTTTTCTTTCCTTTGCAAATCTGGAGGATGCGTAGTCTAATCGTACACGAACCGTAGAAATATTCGAATATTTGATCGCTAACTATGTGTTTTGTTTTATTCTAGGTAAGTTGTGACAGAAGAAACCGAGTAGACTTTTCATTAATAGTTCCGGACCGAAACCCAGAATGACGTTCAGGTGCATGCCGGCCTTTCAAACACACGGGGGCGGTGACTACGTTACCTCCTGGGTGAGTCTAGAGATCGCAAAAAAGATTGCAGTGAAAAATGTCTCAGCTTAAAACGTTCCTCGTAATTCAACTGATAATCAAATTCGAAGTCATAATCGAAGGCGAAAAGTTTGATGAACGCGTTCGAAAAACAATTGTCTTTTGTTTAAATAGTTCGGCCGCCAAATGCAAGAATGAATCGGAACAAATATTTATAATAGCATAATTTACTGAACGATATTTTTTTCTTAGCAAATACAAATACGCGAGGGAAAAAATTACATAAAAATGCTCGTAACGAAAAATTGAACATTTTACAGCTCTTGACGGTGAAAAATTTTTATTTCTCAGCTAATTTGCATGTTCGTCTGTTTATATTGTTCGCAGGACAATTTTCAACAACTTAACGGTTGCGCTTTGCAAAAATATTCATTTGCAAAAAAGATACATGCATTTGTCTAAAGAATCTTTTTTCGTTTTCACTCGCGTATTTTTTTCGCGAAGAAGAAGATATTGTTCAATAAATTATGCCAGCATATAAAATGATATTAATTATGTTGCATCATAAATATATTTTCCAATTCACTCTTGCCTTAAACTATTCAAGTCCAAATCTCTCTTGTATCGCTTTAAAAGTAAATTTTTGTAGAAAGAAAGGGACGAAAATTTGTGTTTTTCTCAGCTGGAAACGTGTTGATGCAGAATTAACCGAGCGCAATGAATAATCAAGGTTTTCCCAGGGTAAAGACAATGTTCCATAACGAGAAAATTCAAAATGGCGCTTCAGCCAAGTTTCAATACAGTCCGCGGTGTTCTCTTAGCCGGAAGAATAACAAGTTACGCAACTTAGCCGCGCGCGACTTCAAAGTTGAATTCATACCTTCCTCCTTATTCTCATTCTGTTATTATTACTTTGTTCCTTTTCTCCCCCTTTTCCTGGTGAGTAAATAACTCCTCTTGGTTTGCCTACCCTTCCCCCGGGTTTATAATGGAGATTATCTCATTTGTGTTGGTTCTTCAGACTCGACGGATTCTTCAACAAGCTACGGCTACGATGTACAATAAGAGAGGGTAGCAAATAACACAAAAAGTCGAAGAAAACTATAGCAACTAGACATAAAAGGACCAGTAATTTGTATGAAATAACAGCAAAAAATGATACATTTCAGAACTTGGAAACGAATCATTCTGAGAATAATCTTTCTTGAATCAACGTCACATGCTCGACTAATTATTGCGTCAAGGCAACTTTATCTTTCCTAAAACGACGCATAAATCTCTCGCCGTATCTTTTGACTGAATTGGGACGCCATTGCATGTGCGCGCATATCAAATTCAAATGTCAGCCCCGCGAGATCCCGAGGCTTGCAATTACCCGGTATCCACCCACAATGATTTCGCGGCCAAAAAGTGCCTAACGATTTGTTATTAATTATCGGTTCGCCACCATATTATTAGCGCATTAGGCGAAACCGCCCGCTTATCGCCCGGGGCCACAGCCAAGAGTTTACCTCCTAAGTCTGCCGCGATACTGATAAATGCTACGTACTATTCTCTCTTAGCCGGAAGGGCTTTTTGTTTGGATTGACACACAGTTGTAATTACTGTTATCAGTTGTCGGATCGCTGTACCTGTTGCACCATCTGTCCGCTCGGCATTCCTTAAATGTTGTTCCGACTCCGGAATTCGACCTGATAACCCGTTCTAACATCGATAGCATCGGCAATTCATAAATTTTACAACGACCTGATCATGCTTCATGCACAATTTCTGCATTTTCTCCTGCATGCGAATGCAAATGAATCCACTTTCACTGCATTATTCCGCAAAAATACAGAACTAATTGAACGTTCTTTATTCTAGGTGCACTAGGGAACATTTTATACGAGCGTATTGAGAAACTGAATCCATTTCAACACTTTACATTTCGAACGTGTTTTCAAGATTTTATGCGATTTACTGTATGACCTACGCTTCTTCTTTGGCACTTGCGAGAAACATGTGCGCGAAATGAGACTTGCACGTTCAGTCTGATTATTACGATTTTTTCTACTTGAAATTCGTCAAATCTTTTGAAAACTATACAGAGTTCTAGCAATTTTTCAGCTTTCGTGCAGAATTCCGCGTACAATTGATAAATTTTCTGAATTAATGAATTGCAAACTTCACCCAACTTCTGTCTCCGAGTGCAACGTTTGCATTTTCCACTTCGCGAAAAACTTGTGTACTCTTGTTTCTGTAACATTGATGTCATAAGAAAAGACTGGAAGAAATATGAAAATGAGTTTCCGATCGGTGTTTGCATACCGTCGTATTTCTTTGGTAGCGCGCCGTCGGCGAAAGACGGCGATAGACCAGCGTGAAATACCTGGGATGCGCGAATCCGCATTATACAGTCCCGGTGGCTGGTTGGTATTTGACCAGACTTACCCAGCAATTAAAGCTGCTAATGTTGCCATAGTTTAATTATAATTAGTGAGCTACGCCTTTCACACCGCCCCTTTGAAACTCCACCGAGTATACACATCCGTAAAATTATACGAGCTTCGGCAAAGGGTATTATTTTGAAACTGCACAAACGTTGAATGAAACAAAAAGATCGAGAGTCGGAACCGTCGGAACGGCGAAAGTCAAAAGATTATACTTTACGCGTCATTTTACGAAGCGCGCAAAACTGAGATATTTCGAATACGTTTTTAACGCTGTCATTTCTTATCAATTCGTAATTTGTTAAAAGCGATATTTGGATTGGATTTTCGGCGTTACAAATGGCAGAAGGGACGTAACAAAATCTATTGGCAGTGATCCGAAAGTGGTTATGCATGAAAATAGTCTCATTTATATACGTTCTTAACGGGTTAAATTTATGACTCACGCTCCGGACAGTTAAATGTGGCTCATCGTTCGGAAAGAAGTACCTATATTTCTTCGAGTCTTTTCGTCACATGTGCGCGAGGAGTAAATCGCCCGAAAGACAATACGTAATAAACCTCATCTGGCTCGTTAAACTTTCCGACAAACATTACCCGAACAAACCCACATTTTTCGCCCAATTGCTAAAGTTTCATATCCAATAGCACGAGTCGCAGTCATTAAAAAAATTAGTAATTGTTTCGTGTGAATATGAAAAGCTTTCGAGACACTTTTTCAAGGATAATTTCTGCCTCGCGTTGGGCGTCAATCAAGATGCCAATTTTACAAGTATTCTAATTGAAGAGGCAACTTTTCAATCAGGATGTGCTTGCATCTGCATATTCCGCGTGGTGTAAGTAAAGTACAACAGCGGTCAATCGCGCAAAATTACGTAGAGAGAGAAAGAGGGTGAAGGAGAAAGAAAGATAGAGGAACCGCGCGTGCCTCGGGGCAAAGTCATGGGCCTCCTCGCGTGCCCAGTCTTGGCCTCGCCTCACTCTTCACGGTCAGAGGTCATCGCCGAGCACGAGCCACCTTCGGGTTCTCAACCTACCACCCCGCTAAACTCTTTTATTACTGCCAATACCTCGACCACCCCAAAGGAAACCATCTCGAACGTTTGAGATGATTGCCAGCTTCTCTATCAACACCCCAATACACGGATAAATAGTCTGGGTACAGAAGCAATACTCTGATTACTCAAATATATCTATTCTGGCCAGAAATCTGACGCGCTCCCGCTGACTAAGGCTATCAAATTCCTCTTATTGCTATATACCCGCGATAAAATTTCTAAATTTCAAACAGTCTTTAAGGATGTATTGGACAAACATTCAGAATCACGAAAATTTGATGAAACTCGGCAGAATAGATGTTTGTAATATTCTTAAACGCCATACAAAGTTTCAGAAAGATTGTCTAAATAATTTAAAAGTTATAAAATTTCATTATTTTACATGCGTTCTTATG
>JABFQM010002970.1:0-13184 GCA_022816865.1 Zelostemma sp. ZL-2020
ATCACCTAGTCGCTGAAACTAGATTTTCATGTTGTTGCAACTACATTCAAATCTGCATTGTTAACTACAGAAAAAAGTCAAGGACAATTTCAACTACGCTGACTCAAGTTGCCCTGACCTATTTTTTGTCTCAGTGTAATAATGATTAATATTATAATTATAACTATATTGCAAGTACAATAATTCGGAATAAAAAAATATTCAACCCGATTGCGCAAAGTTTGCATGTTAGCGCGGACACAGGTGCGATCAATTTTTGTGCAATTATTGAGCAAACGGTATCCACATAATTTGATCAATTTTTACGGCAACTGTGCTTTCAGGGCAAGGTCTCGTTTTACATGATCGATTCCATTACAAAAATAATTCGGGGGACCCAAGGTGACTGAGCATATCGACGCGTGGTACTGACCTACGCCGTAGAGTATGTTTTTATTGTCTGTGATGGAAATAATCGTTCGTGCATGATGTTTACATGAACCGAACGAAGGCTATAGAGAAGAAACGTTCGCCGTGATGTAATTAAATTTTTAATCATAAAACCAGCGCCAAATTGTCATCAAGGTCTCGTTTAGAGATGGCGCAACGTTTTTTTCTTTTTTTTTTATCCGGGGTGAAAAAAATTTTTCGTGCAAGATGATGACGAGAACCGAACGAAGGTCACAGCAGCCCTAATTATTCTCGAATAAGTTCATGATCGATTGCGCCAAAAATCCATGGGAGGTGGATTGGGGTCATTGGACGAAAATTAGGTCATTGGTAGGAGGAGTGGGGGTATGGGCCGAGCACGCATAGGAGGTAGAGTGGGGGTGGGCAGAACTCTCTTTGTCTTACTACTGATTTTCTATTGACGTTACGAGTCAAGCAACTTCTGTGACGTATGGTTTTTATTGTACAACCGCATTGTCCTGCTTACGTGTTATTCAAAATGTAAGTAGTATAAATAACCGTAAAGTCTAGTCGGGAGCAACAGTCAATTACGCAGATTTCGAAGTTGAACAATATGAGCTTCTGAAAAAATCTTAGTTTCTTCAATTTTATTGTTCATTGCGATAACTGTTTGAAATGTTTTTAGAATTCGCTTCAATAATTGTCATCGGATTCTACGTGTTAAACTGTTATTGGTTCCAATGGAGTCGACTGGGTACTTTAGTTAATAAAATTCCCGGTCCGAGTTTGATACCATTTGTGGGAAGTTTTCACCACTTCTTCGTGGCAAAAGGTATTGTTCGAGTTACACTCGTCTACCTCAAATGTAGCGGAGAAGCATCCTCAAATGTAGCGAGCAGCATCCGCAAATGTAGCGAGCTCCGTTCCATAAATGTAGCGAGCTCCTCCGTAAATCTAGACTTTGACGCGATCCTTATCTTTACCACTTTCCATGTTTAAGTGCATGTTGAACTATGATTTCATTACGAAGTTATTTCAACTGATCTGAACCGTCAAAAATACACATCGATACATAACCTAGATCTTTAGCTCAGAGGCCGCTCAGGCGGCTACATTTGGGAGTGGATCGCCATTTTTGCCTTCGCTACATTTGAGAGCGATTGCCATTTTCGACTTCGCTACATTTGAGGTAGACGATTGGAATTAAGCTAATTAAACATTTCGCGCTCTTGCGCATGACGGTTTGGTTCGGCCAGTCGGAAACGAAATGCAACTCCATTGGCCATTGGCGGAGAGGAGGATGATATACAACACAAGTAACTGAAGTAACCTAACCTCTGCACATTAATAATTCGCGCAAGTAAATTCGTGTAAAAGCACATGTCATTGCATCATTTCCGCGAATACTTGACATAAATAATTGATAATATCCCACGCACGGTCGAAAATGTCAATTAGAGTATTCCAAAGACGCTTACTCCGCAAACACTTGCTAACCTCACTTTTCCCGTGCTCCGAAATCAAGGAAAACTGGGCTCACGCGCACGCAAAATTACGCCTCGAAATGAACGAAGCGCACGTCCGTCACGACCAAGGTAACGAAACCTTCGACTTCACCTTCCGCTATGTCAACCCCGACCTCAACATCGACAAACAATGCAATTTCTCCCGAAAAACGAGCGAAACTGTAAACAGCTTTCTCAAAAGAATCGACGCAAACGTCGGCAAGTACGTGAAAAAGAAACAATCGCGAAAACAGAAAAAAGGCACGAAATCGTCTCCGGAGGTTGAAAACGTCGAGGATAACGTGGAGAACGATCGAATCATGTTACTCCGCGACGATTCCAAAATCTCCGGCGACACTATTTGCGAGACTTTTCTCCGAGCAAATACTTTGATAACTTTCCGCATTTTGGGCTCGGATTACGTGATCAAGTACAACTCGCCCTGGATTTCGAATTTGGCGCTGCCCAAAAGCATTCTCGCGGGTTTTCCGGTTTACCCGGTGAAAATGGAAGCCTCGTACACTCGCCGCGAAGATTCGCTGTTTTCCTGGTTTCGGGGTAAAAAATCCGTTCCTCCGACGAGCGCGGACTATTGGGAAAAAGTCGGGGAGGGGTTCATTTATAGCCCGGAGAACTCGGAAATCGGGTGTAAGTTGAAGGTTAGTTGTGAGCCGAGAAATGGCGAGCAGCGGGGTCCGATCGTGGAGGTCGAATCGACGAATTGCATCGAAGCTGGCCCGGGTCATTGCCCTTTCGAAACCCGGCATCAATTTACGAGGAAACTTTCTGGAAAAAGGTAATTTTTGAAAAAACTCATCTTCCCCACCTCGAATTTCGTCAAATTTTGTTTCAATTTTTCAGCTTCCGCGTAATGTCCTACAACATCCTCGCCGACACTTACGCGGACTCGGATTATTCCAGAGAAACTCTCTTCCCATACATCCCCGCTTACGCCTTGGAAATCGACTACAGAAAGCAACTCATCGTCAAAGAAATTATCGGTAAATGCACTCGAAAATCTCGACGAATCGGGAAAAAACAACAAATTTCTCGTTTCTTCTTTTCAGGCTTCAACGCGGACATCGCCTGTCTTCAGGAAGTCGATACAAAAGTTTACGAGCACGATTTGTTCCCGAGTTTATCGACCGTTGGTTTTCATGGACATTACACGAAAAAAGGCTCCCAACTTTCCGAAGGCCTCGCTACTTTTTTTGATGAAAAACGGTTCGAAATGGTGCATTCGGAGTTCAGGGTTATGAGCCAGGACGTGGAGATGGGGAAGTTTGCCGAGGCGTGGTCTCGGATCGAAAATCAGGCTTCGAAGGACCGATTTTTAGGCAGAAATACCACCGTTCAAGTAATTACCTAATCCATAAAATCGATAAATTGTCATTATCATTAATTAGTAAAATTAATTTATTACAGGTGACGGTTTTGAAATCCCGAGAAAATCCGAAAGAACTGCTCGTCATCGGAAACACGCATTTATATTTCCACCCAAACGCGGATTACCTACGACTACTGCAAGGCTACTACGCGTTAATTTACGTCGAGCAAATAATGAATGAAACAAAAGCAACGGTAAACAATTGACAATTGCCCCCAAAACGCAATAATTTCTCAAATACAAGAAAAATCATTTCCAGAACCCGAATAGCTTCGTAAGCGTTCTCCTCTGCGGCGACTTCAACAGCGTCCCGGACTGCGGAATCTACCAATTACTAACGCAAAAACACGTACCGGAAAATTACAAAGATTGGAACAGTCGTAAGTAAATTGAACGCATAATTAAATGATTTCTCGACTAATTTCTAAAACTCGACAGATCCCGAAGAAAAGGTCGAAAACGTTTCCTTATCGCACGACTTATCGATGGCCAGCGCCTGCGGAACGCCCTCCTACACGAATTACACGGTCGAGTTCAACGGCTGCTTGGATTACATATTTTATCAAACGAATCGGCTAAAAGTAGCGCAAGTAATTCCGATGCCGAGCGACGAAGACGTGAAACTCCACGTCGCCATTCCCTCCGTAGTTTTCCCCAGCGATCACATACCGATTTGCGCCGACTTGCAATGGACGTTGTAATCAACGACAATAAACGACCACCTCGTATCGTATAATTTTTATAACATCAAAGTATACAGGAATACTTCAATAATCTTAAGTTAACAATAACCTAGGTTAATTTACAAAACTTATGTACATCGCGAAACCCGAAGAAAACACGTTTTCAAAAGCAAAGAAAAAGGGTGCACCTTAAATCCAAAATTTGCTTCGCGGAAATAATAATTATTTAACATGAATAGAAAACAAATAAATTAACGCGGAAAATTTCGTCATACAAAAACTGTAAATTTTTCGAGCTTTCAACTGCGAATAACGGATCATATCCCTCGGCGAGGTGCGCTGAGCGCGAGTAATTGCACGGCCGTCATAGCATCCGGGAACAGGGAGTGATAATTCACGACTGGGACATAAGCGGCGGTGATGACGCGTCCCGCGAACCATCTCCCGTGCAAAGAATTCACCGCGGCTACGGCCGTCGCGATCGACGGACATTTCACGTAAACATTACCCTGGATCGACGCCTGGTCCACGTACACGTGTAGCACTCCTCCGTGTTTATTACATTCCTCGATCACGTCGTCTCGGATTTCCTTTGCCCAGTTCGGATTCGTCTCGCTGAAAACAAAAAAAGTACTCGTAACAACGAATCCTAAAACACAACGACAAACATTTGTTACGGCGCTGTAAATTACAACGACGGACGTTGCAACTGTTTCGCAACGACGTGTTTTCTTTCGCATATATTTTCCCCCTCGTGAAAGCACCAGAAAAAAAACAATCACGAGGTCTACGGATATGCAATGATTTGGAAACTTGACACGACGTACTTTTGCGGATCGAACATGTTGGAGAGCATGAAACATTGAGTCGCGATGGGCGGAGCAGCTTGAGGCGGAGGTTGCGGCGCGGACAAACTAGGAGTCATGTTCAGGGCGTTGGCCGTCGCCGTCGGGATTTCCAGGCCCGTTCCTTCGGCTAATTTGAACATTAATTGGAGCCGCCCGGTCGCTCCTAGGTCGATGCCGCTTCTGTCCAATTCGTCGGTGTCGAGCAAGGATGGACCTTGGATCAAGTCCGTGCGCTCCGTGACGTTGCCGACTTTCATGGGTCTTCCGGCGAGTTCGAACCCGTTCAACTGCTCCAAAGCTTTCTTCGCGTCGTCCGCGTTTCTAAACTGAAATTTGAAACGTCCCCCCAATCAATACAAATGTTACGAATTTCGGGTTTTGTAATTGGGAAATTCACCGTTAGGAAACCGTAACCTTTACTGCGCCCGGTTTCGGGGTCCATGATGAGCTGAATATTATCAATTTTGCCGAAAGGTTCAAAAATTCCACGCAACATATCCTCGGTAATATTAAAGTGCAACGAGCCGACGTAAAGTCTCATCGGCCCGGTCTGTCCCTTGGGCATAAGATTCGGCATGGAATTCCCCATCCGATTCTTCTCCGCTTGCGTGTGTTGAACGACGATAGGAACGCCGAGTAATTTCTGCCCGGACAAGCCCAAAGCCTGAAACACGACAATCCTCAACGAAACATCCTTCTCCAAAAACATTAGGCAAGTCTATCCGTGAACCGACCAACGTGACGCTTTCGGGGTCTTTAAACTCGACGTAAGCGATGCCTTTAAACCGCCTGGTTTTGTTGCACGTGATGAGCCGAACATCCTGAACCTTCCCCACGCTGGAGAAGAAATCCTCCAAATCCCTTGCCCTGATTCGCTGGCTGAGCTGCATGCAAAAGACGGTCCTCGCGTCGCGTTCCTCGGGCGTGAGCTCGTCGTTCCTACTACAGGAAAAGTTTACCAAATTAAAGCTACTGGAGTAGATTTTGGAAAAACAGGGTCACCACGAGAGTTCCTTACATCCCCAGCGGACTCGCCCCTTTTCCATAAGGCGGTCTACCCCTGGGAAGAGTGATCGGGGTGAGGGAGCGTTTCCGCCGCCGATCCCCGCGATCTCCGCGCTCCCTGTCCCCACCACGCCTATCGCGTTCCTTGTCCCTGTCTCCTCCGACTTCTCTTTCCCGGACTCTCTCTCGAGACCTCGATTTCCGTCTTCTGTCCCGCGACAAATTATCTCGTTCCTTTTCCTTGTGTCGCTCCCTCCGGTTCTCTCTTTTCTCCCGCGACCGAGACAACGACCGAGATTTCGAGCGATGTTTGTTGCCGCTCTTCCTAAAAAAAAGCACAAGTTTTAAAAAACTCGTTTATCATTCGAGTCGAAAGGGAGGGGCAGCAATATTTACCCGGACTTGCGGCTGGATCCGTTCTCCTTGGACGACTTGTCTTTCGAGAAATCCTGCTCCTACGAACAGCAAACAGTTGAATGCCAATGGGCGCAGCCAGGGACGCGCGATCAAGGGGACAAAAAGCAAATCATTGGACGTTAGTTACGTAGCTAAAAGCCATAGAAAAGGTTACAATTGAAAATACGGAGACGGGGCGAATAAATATTATCGTTTTTGCAGTTTTCTCCAGGATTCGACGGGCGATGGCGACGCTTTCGTTCGTTAAAACAAGTTTTAACGGAGAAGAGGGGTTTTTTTTTTCTTTTTTTTTCGGGGAGACTTACCGAATTTTATCGGGTTTTAGGAAAGCATTGCAATCTTGGGTTGAGCATGCCTTGGTCTTAAACTACCAATGGCCAACCACACATCCTTTTTCTTCTGCAAAAGAGAGGCCCTCGTCAAAGACAGAAAGTTTTCAATTTATCCGGGTTTTTACCTAATTCCCTGTGTTCCCTTAAAATCTTCGACTCATCGCTCTTGATCATGCAAATTGAGAAAAAAAGAAAAAAAATCAACTTTCGAAATGTTTGACGAAACGCTTTACGCGCCGACACACGCGCACGCACGCACGCAGAGACAGACGCGCGCGGGACACACGCATACCGTTTCGGAATAATTTCATAAGAGAATGTTGTTCATAAGAATCGATGATAACATATCTAACAAAATACCTCGTATTCAAGTGCATTCTAGGAATTCGCCATACGGTACATCGTGCGAGAGCGCGAGTACGTAATTTACGTACGATCTATAAGTACAGAAAATGGAGGTATTGATCAATATGTTGCGAGGCTGAAGGAACCGTGCGTTCTAATGGAACGAAAACGGAGTCGGCGGTTTCTATAGGCTACGCCGATTCGTGAGAACGTGGCGCTTTTTTTTGCTTTTTTTGCGGACAAGTGATTAATTACGCGGTTCTTACCCCTTTTCTGTAAGGCGCTTCTAGCATCGCTTCGACGTCAAAGTCCTCCGCCATTGTGCGAGTTGGTGAACTTTCCGAAACGCCACGCATTAGCACGAGACGATGTTTTCAGGCCTCGAGGAGAATCGAGGAGAATCCACTGCAATGAAGAAGAAACGAGCGGGAGGATTAATGTCCGATTTAGGGCGAAGAATTTTGCGGAAACGAGCGACGAGTTGACGCGTGTGCACTTTCTCCTTCATTGATGACGTACCGGAAGTCGGGGGAAGTGACGTACAGCAGAAGAAGATCGCCGCAGCGCCATCTGCGCCATTTCTCGGATTCCGCGGGAGATTCGAATTTCGAGTTGGACGCTTGCATGGTGTGTATTTGAGAACGATTGATGTTTGTTTCGCGCGCGGTATTTCGCGCGGTTCGTGGCAGCAGTATTCAAGGTTCGAACCGCGAAAAAATTCGTTTTTACGTCAAATCCACACACGATTTCGATTACACTTGGATATATTTCGATAGATGCGGACTTGAAGTGGTTCATTGGTCACGAGCCATTAAGCCGCTTAAAAGCAGCCAATAGAAACTCGGAAAGGTTGAATAACGCGCGCGCGCTGAAAGAATATAACTTTTAGCGCACGCGAGCCAAAGAGTTCCATATGTATATATTTACAACTGCATAAATCGGCAATGCATGTGCACGCCCACCGATTCGGTATAGGCAGACGTATAAATAGCAGGTCTCGCAGCATTATATTACGTGCTAAACGAAGCCTCGCCCTACGCGCGCAATAATCCGAAAAGCGCGGCAAAACGATTTCAAACGAGGCGTGCGATGTATTTAAATGGCCGCCATATTGAATTAATAATCTTACTCGGAAAGTTGATAATTATAGAGATTTTAATTCTTACAAACGAGGCAATGAATTTCGATGTTAACGTATATGTAAGATATACGTGTAAACTTAGCCGTAAACCCATCACGGAGACGAAAACGTGCGTAAATTTAGCATTTGGGCGCTTGGCCAGATAATTCTCTGCTCCGCGGTGTGAAACGGCCTTTGCTCGTTTCATACCCAATATCCCATAAAGCACTTCTTCATGCGATACAACTTCAATTATCCATTTGGCGGGTGTACCCGAGCATGCAGAACGGAAATCCTCGTTTTCCCCTTTCCTATACCACGAACTTGGTCCGTTTCGTCGCCATCTTCGTAATTTTTCCGAGTTTCGATCTGTTTCGAAATTAAATTGCCGCGGCACGACTGCAGATTTAACTCATCTCGGAACAGATGGAATAAACATCGCGACATTCAACTCTAGCAACTGCGAGAATTGTTTTTTTCGGCAAAAGATTGTCCTCTCTTTTGAGCGTAAAAAGTCAGGCTACCGAGAGCGAATGAACAAATTGACAATGACGATTATGAAGAGGCGTGGACACGGTTTATTCCTTCGCCAATGGTCCATGGCTCGACGGAGCCGCCCGTTTACCGTGGCCACGCCCTTCGCTTCCAATCGCGATTGCCTGCCTTCCGGTTCCCCCCTCCCGATATTTATCTATACCACGCGCTCCGTCGAGCGTGCGCGCGCGACTCTTCGGCTTCTTATAAATTATATTGCCCGCAGGAGCGGCGCAAGAAAACTCCGAACCCGCGACATTGAAAGAAAAATGAAAAGATTTCCAAAAGATTGCTCAAAAATCGACTAATCTTCCCGACGACATCGCCGGGATTTCGAAATTCGCCAGAGATTCGGAACGAGTGGGTAGATAAGGCCCCCCGCAAAACCGGCCCTGGGAAGCACTGACCATTCGTCGCCGCAACTCTTTAAATCCGTGTGCACGCGCGTACGTGGGTGCGTACCACCGCACACACGCGCGCACGGATTTCCAACGGAGATGAAAGACCTATAGCCCAAGAGATTTCTTATTTCTGCTCGGGTAAATCTGTCGTCTCAGTGAGCCAGCGGAGGGCGCGAGTCGTGCATCACTGACCGCACTCGCACGCGTGTCCGGGGTATTTTCACCGCGAGTGCTTTCATTTTGAATTCGGGATTCGCGCCATTGCAATGACCGATAGCCCGAGTGTCGCGAAGAAAGAACGCGAGTCGATCACTTGACACTTTGATCGAGAGATTTCTTAGTCTCGCGCGTTGGAAATACGCTCAATTTTTTTTCTTTCTCATCGCGCCGATTTTTCATCGACTTTTGCGATGGATTCGATTTTATTGGGTGAGTCGACGGTTTTTCATAAGTTTTTATCAATTCGATTTGAAAGTGAGCAATTGCGGCGGCGGAGAGACGGCAAAGCAACGCCGCAAATTGATTCAGCAAGCATTCCTTGTTCCATAAATCACACGCGTATTAACAATCAATTGTCTGAAGTAATTTCGGTATAATTTACAATGCCGCGCGATTAAGCGTCTCGTTCGTGTTTCTGGTATTGCAGCATTGAGTTTTACGAATGAATTACAAGTTTATTTCATGCACCAAATCCCGATAAAAGTCAAAAGTACAGATAAGATTGCGCGCTCGTGAGAAGTCTGAATCAAAGATATATATAATATATATACGTTCCTATTCATTGGCTTGATTTTTTTTTTTTCATATATTATACTTCGCGTCACATCGGCAGATGCACCGCGCGGAATAAAGTAATCGGAAGTTCGTTAGCATTCAATTAGCAATGTTTGAGGAAAATCAATATTAAATGGAGCTTTTAAAAGGCGCGCGGGAACAACCGAGGTTGACAAAGGACTGAGCAAACACGTCCAATTTGCTTCCGAAAGATTTTCAGGCCTTCGCTCGATCTATGTTTTTTTTAAGTTTCGAAAAGTTTGCCAACTCTCATTTGTTGATTTGGAAGGAACGCGGACTTCATCCCCTGCAGTATTCATATACATTTTTTCTCCGATTTTAACCGAGTGTAATCTACTACCGAACTTGCGGAGCACAAACACTCGACACACTCTTTTTGTTTACTATCCTATTACGCTTGAGTACATATATAGTTGGGTCCTATTTCAGACCCAACGTCGTTGGCGCCTTCCGCAGATTGAAAACCGAGATCGTGTATTCTTTCCAAAGTTATTCGACATTTCGAAAAAAAGCGCTATAGCAAATCTAATTTTTCGTTACTCGAACGTTCGCGAACGAGGACACTGCAAATTACGTGTTTCAATTTATATTTGTTCGAATATATTTGTTCATACGATGAATAAGGTTTTACTCGACGATGTTAGAAACGCGAGAACCCTCATTTCTACCGATGGTGAAGAAACAATTTTTCATCCACGATCTTGAAACCAAATTTTTGCAAATACGATGATCATTCATATTGCGCTACCAGTCGATTTAATGCACCGCCTGTATATATATATGCTCACTAAATGGCACGGAGAAAAAACTTGTATGAAAAATTATTATAGTTGCAGTAAACATTTGGGGAGAGTGGGGAGTTGTGCTCACATAACTATCATAAAAAGCTATATTTTGAAAATCTGCAAAGTAGAATCTTTAGTAGACGCGAAAACACAACTTTTGGCTTGAGCAGTTTTGGTTGAAATTCATAAGGTTTTGTGAATTTTCAAAAAAGGTGGGGAGTTGTGAGACACGACTCGAAATGAAAGTAAATGATAGGTATTATTTGATGATTATTCTTCATTAAAGTTGTAAGAAATGGAAATGAAGATAATTTCGAGGAACCATTTGTTGAAAAAAGCAAGTCTGTATAACCCTGTAAATTGGGGCACACTTCAAACACACAAGAAAGTCATGAAAACTACTGAAATCACTACAAAATTGCGAGAAACATTCAAATTATGCATAAACAATGCGAATTACGCACGAAAGATGCAAACTCGGGTTGAACCGCAACTCCCCACTCTGCTCCCCTATAAACTTAAACTTTAAACTTTAGCCAACGGCATTTAAGACAATAAAATGTTAGTAGCTCGCAAATAGGGACATTTACCTCAGTTTATTCTCAATTTTTGTCTTCGAATCGGCTTTTTCGCTAATATTTCAATTTTCAAAAAACACTCGAATTTATAGTGTAGGTAATGCGCGAAAAAAACGGCCGGCGCAGTCGAAAAAGCGTGGAAGGGGTCGTCGACGATCAGCTGCAGTTTCAAGGGTTCTGCGCCGCGCTAATAAAATCACCAGGCAATTCTCTTTATGGATATTATACGAGGCTTATTTTTTATTCTTACGATTCCTGTATCGCGCGTTCGTTTGCTTCTGAAAGGTGCGGAGCAGCGCTGCAGGTGAAAAAGGAAAGAAAGGGACAACGAAAGAAAGGGAGAAACATTGGTTTCGCATAATAGGCACGATCGACCATGATTCATTCACCGGGTCGCTTGATTAACTCTTCACCTCAATTCACGCGTACCTCGAAACTCAACTGGGAATGTATATTTCTCGCACCGCTTTCATTCACTTTTAATTTACTATTCGAATACTGCGAATTTGCGATAGTACATACATCGAGGAAACGTTGCGATTCGAAATTTCAACTTTTAATCAATTTAACAAATTTGGGTAATATAGTAATTGTGATTTAACTTGATTGACGTTTTATTCGTGTTGGTTACGATATTTCATGCAACAAAGGTGACAAAAGCGAGTGCAACTTTGCGTGTCGAGAAAAAATTTGCAGCCTCGAAATATGCGTGTAGTTATTTCCAATTCTGCAGGGTTTTGAAAATATGGACAAATTGCTTATGGACGCATAAAAGTTGGAATAATGTCGAAATGAAGGTAAAAAGTAACGGAAATCTCTCGTGCATTATCTCGCGCGGGGAGTTGCCAATCTGGACACGTCATAGAATTCAATGAAAGATCCGATTATATGCCGAAGCGGCAGTCGATAATTAGTGGGTTAAGTCTATACACTGGGATGCCTTATAGGCATCTAAATAAAGCACATGTTCTACCGGCGACACTGACATCCATCACTCGAATAGATTACGCCCACTTCGGTTACTCTACTTTCCTAGATTTGCTGCACTGCAGCCACTGCAATCTCTGCATTTATATGTTCCCTTTCCCTTCTTCGCAGTTGGAAAATTATCGAAATTGATGATGCCAATTTTATGATGAAAGAGTCGAAAGCAAGCAAACAGCAGTTTTTCTACCTGAACTCGATTCGCGAAGCAGCATAAATTTCACGACTGATATACTCGTAAAAAGTGTAACGTAACATCTGTTTTTGTATTCATTCATGAAATGAAAGAAGACTAATAAATTTACGCGAGCATACGATCCGCGCGTGTAAACACTCGAGAGAATTGCTCGAAGGCTCGCCTTATATTTATGGCGTATCAACTGTTTGGATATGTATTCGCATGTCGCGTATAGCGTCCGCGTCAACCGCGACTAACCGCAATTTGTTCTTTGGACATTTTTCTTTAGACCTTGAGTAAAGGGCCGAAAATCGGGTCCGTATCGACTTGAGATGGTGAAGAAAAAAAAAGGGATCGCAACAGGTGACACGTTCGGGGACAAATGGAAAACATGCCCTTATTGAAATAGTTTGTCACGCATATATATATGGGCCGGGCCGGCAAACTTCGGCGGGGCATAAAAACGAGCGCGCGTAATATTATTAGACTTTTTCTCGCAAAGGGTGATGAATGGGCGAGATCAAAGAGCCCGGTCTCGAGCAGTCAGTTTACGCGCGTGTAGTACATGTGTTAAACTTCGGAAGATACGAGAACGCTCGCATTTTAGCAGTCGACATTAAAGCCAATTAATCTCACTGTCTTCGAAAATGCGTGGAAATAAAACCGCGCGAAGCGGAAAAACGTCGAGGCTTTACAAATGACGTCGCTTAAAGCTGTCAACGTATCTAAAAAGAGTGCGTGTCACCGCGACGTTGCACAAACAGGATCGGAATACGCGCGCGCGCACGCGAGAGCGCGCACATTACTTGGCAGCCCCAACTACCCTGAAAACCCGAGTCGCTTGTGACCGACCCCGCGTTGAAATCAGCCCCTTCTGCCTGCCTCCCCCGCCGGCCG
>JABFQM010002971.1:0-13186 GCA_022816865.1 Zelostemma sp. ZL-2020
GGTAAAAGTGTGATCCGTGCGAAACTGCGGGCCAAAATTCTCCAAAACCTCGCCGAAGCGCTGCAGGTTCCCGAGCCTGACCGCCTGGGTAAGCTGGAAATACGGGGCAAGAGCCCGGCGCAAAGGAGCCTGTCGGAAAATTTGTCTCTCCGGGATGTCCCCGAGCAAAAGTTCAACGGTGACCGCTAGTTTTTGGACGGTTTGTCGGAAGCCTACGGCGGTGGTCTGCGGTGCTTTGCGCATCGCCTGGACCAGGTACTTGTGAGCCGCTGAGTACTCGAGCCTTGCCGCCTTTATTCTACCAAGGTAATACAAAAAGCGTGCCCATTCGTTGTTGCTCGCGGATTCCGGGAACGTCGATTTGAGAACGAGCTTGTCCGCCTGATCGTACAAATTGTAATGCAGGTAATTCCTGAGCAGGCAGTTTATCAAGACGGCTTGTCCTTCGAAGTCGTTCCGCAGAGTCGCCGTTCTCAGGCGCAGATGCAGGAAGCCTCGGATTTTGTCGAGCTGGTCGGTGAGTTCGTAGGCGCGCGAGTGATAGAAGTAGCATTTCGCTGCGATCAGGTCCATGGTTCTGCGGTTCTGGCTGACGATCTTCTGGACGAGGGTCTCGGAGCATTTAACAGCGTCGTTGTATTTCTTCGTGTCGATCAGTCTTACGAGGACGAGCAAGTGTATGTAAGCGTCGATTTCGGGGAGCAGGGGAGAAGCGGAACCACGGAATCTTTGGATCACCGCTTGCGTCCCTTCCGTGTCCATGGGCTCTTCGACCCAGGCCAGCAAAGCCTCGCGCTCGGACGCGGATTTGACATAGAAGCCTCCGATGATTCCTCTAAGGACGATCGGGTTAAGCTTGCGCCTCGTGTTGGGCAGAGCACGCAGCGCACGTAAAATGAATCGAGGCTCTTTGTTCTGCACGGCTTTTTCAATTTGCCGCGTGTGTTCTCGGAGATCGTGAATGGACTGGAGATCGACATCCTTCTTTTCGCCTACTTCGCCTTCGCCGTTTGCAGCCTCGGGGTTCGACACTTCGACCTCCATGGCTTCTACGCTTTTCACGCCCATTGTGTAGGTTTGACTAGTTTCTGCTGCAAAAAATGCATTTATTAGCTCACTCGTTAAATTTGGTTCGCAAATAATGAGGATAAAAAGTTCGTTTCTTTTGCAAAACGTGTGGCATTTATTGCGATGAAAAACGAAATTAATACTTACGAAACTTGGAAACTGGTAAAATTAAACTGGGAAATTCGAGTTTGTTATTTTACGTTGAATTGTGGTTGGAAAACAATGAATTTAAACGTTCCGACTTGTCAACCGTCGAACTTCGATATATATATTCGGAAAAAAAGGGAAAATAAATCGCACTATGCTTGTCAATATTTGAAGAAAATTAATGCAATAATTTTACGTACCTTATCTAATTGTCAATGAAATTGGAATAATAAAACTGTCTACGACAGGATGATGCACTCTCATCGTCTGAGAGAAAATATGTTTCTCAATAAAAGAGGGGAAACTCGTGTCGAATACGTGCGTAGTATCAACTGGGTGAGCCAGGTGGCAGCACATTGAAAGCGCGCTCGATTAAATTTAATGATTTGATTCAATTTAATAGATTGAATTATACGTGAATTATTTTCTCAATTCTCAGATATTAATGAAATTATCATGTCTCGTACTATAAGCATAGAAAGAGAAATGAAATGGAAACACAACAAACTTATTTTTTGGCACACTCGGTATATGACAATTTCAAATTTCCCGCCACAGGAGCCACTGTCGAATCCAGAGCACCCTTCCCCATTTGAAACGTTTCGTACACTATGTTGATTCGTGTAAACAGCATTAAAACGCACTTTTTAAAAATTATCAAAAGTAGCATACGTAACAGTTGGAGCACGGAAATTCACACCTCTTATCACTCGAAACACAATTTTCACACGCAAATAGTTTCTCGGCGATTACACAGCGGAAAAAATAACGAGTCTTCCCGGAAAAGTCTTTTTCGAGGTTATTCCAGTACAAAAATCCGCACCGAAACAACAAATATGACGAAGTTCCAATACCCCGAGGTTCGAATCGACGAGGACGTCGTGGACGATTTTCACGGTGTCAAGGTCAGTTTTTATCATTTCTTTTTTACTTGCACGCGAAAAATAAACTTCATAATTTAACATCGCTTTGCGAATTCAAGGTTAAAGATCCCTATCGCTGGTTGGAAGACCCGGACTCGGAGGAAACAAAAGCCTTTGTGGAAGCGCAGAACGCGATAACGAAACCATATTTGGCGGCGTGTCCTCACCGCCAAGCCATTCACGACAGATTGAAACAACTTTGGGACTTCCCCAAGTATTCCTGTCCAACCAGGGTCAAGGATAGATACTATTTTTACAAAAACACCGGTTTGCAAAACCAAAGGTACCACCGAATTTTCGTAAACCGTTTAAACCCATTTTTCAACTTGATTTTCATTTTCAGTGTGTTGTATGTCCAAGACACTTTGGAATCGGAAGCAAGAGTTTTCTTCGACCCCAACACTCTGTCGCCCGATGGTTCCATCGCTATATCGTCTCGCGAATTCAGCGAAGACGGGAGTATTTTTGCTTACGCTTTGTCCGCCAGCGGCTCCGAGTGGTGCACGATCCACTTCATGAACACCATTACCGGTGCGACGTCTGATTAAAAAATGTATTTATTTCAAGTAACTGGAAATACTGTTTTTAGGGGAAAAGTATCCGGAAGTGTTGGAAGAAGTCAAGTACTCGCCGCTGACATGGACGCATGACAACGTAGGAATCTTCTATGGGAGGTACCCTCATCAAAAAGGCGACACGGGAGTGGAAACTCAGAAAAGTGAAAATCAAAAGCTGTATTATCATCGCGTTGGAACCTCGCAGTCCGAGGATATCCTAGTCCTCGAATTTCCAGAAGAACCTTTGTGGAGAATGTGAGAAAATAAGCGAAGAAAGTACCTGGAAAGTACATTTATAAAATGTTTCAGAGGCGCAGAAGTCACGGACTGTGGAAAATGGCTGTTGATTCTGCCTGTCAAAGAATGCAAGGACAACATGATTTATATTTCGGAATTGAAACCGGGAACGAAAATAGAAGGGAAACTGTCGTACAAGAAAGTGGTGGATAAACTTGAAGCTGATTACGAGGTCTTTATTTTGGAATTATTGGTTTATTTAAAGGTTCGCTCAACTTGTTTTTTGTTTGAAACAGTACGTGACCACTGACGGTTCGAAAGCCATTTTCCGAACGAACAGGAAGGCGCCGAATTTTAAACTGATTGCGATAGATCTCCACAACTATGAAGAAGAAAACTGGACCGAATTGATCCCTGAACATTCCCACAATATTCTGGACTGGGCGAGTGGCGTCGATCACGATAAAATTGTCACTTGCTACATTCAAGATGTTAAAGTAACGCGGACTTTTTGCAATTACCTTTATGAGATTTCTGGAAAGTTAATTTCAAAATGACATCTTTTTTAGAATATACTTCAACTCCATAGTCTGAAATCAGGAGAGTTATTGAAAACGTTTCCTCTTGACGTCGGAACCATTGCTGGATTCTCCGGGGACATTGATTATTCGGAAATTTTCTATCAATTCACTTCTTTTCTGACGCCCGGTATTATTTATACTACGGATCTCAAAAAAGATGAACCACCAAAGGTACACATTTCAAGATCCCTCTTGAACGGAGATAAAAATTAAAAAAACCTTTTTTCAGGTACTGCGTGAAATCAAAGTGAAAAATTTCAATCCGGGTTTGTACAAGACGATCCAAGTGTTTTATGATGGCAAAGACGGCACGAAAATACCCATGTTCATCGTCATGAAAGAAGTAATCGTCATCCAGTCTCATAATAATCATCTAGAGATTCTGCGGAATTTAATAATTCGCAACATTTCTGAACTTTTATTTAGAACACAGTTTTGGACGGTTCATCGCCAGCTTTGTTCTATGCGTACGGAGGATTCAACATCAGCGTTCAACCAACTTTCAGCGTAACAAGGCTGGTATTCATGCAGCACCTGGACGGCATTTTGGCAATTCCAAACGTGAGAGGAGGAGGGTAAACAAATTTGTATTTTGCGTAATTTCTTCTAACAGAAATAAGTGCGCGAAATTGATGCCAATATTATTTACCTTCAGGGAATACGGCGAGAGGTGGCACAACGGCGGCCGATTTTTGAATAAACAAAATACATTCGACGACTTCCAACGCGGTGCGGAATATCTCATAAAGCACGGCTACACTTCTTCGAAAAAGCTGACCATTCAAGGCGCCAGCAACGGAGGACTCACGGTGGCCGCTTGCGTTAATCAGCGACCCGATTTATTCGGTGCTGCGATTGCTCAAGTAGGGTTCGTACTTTTTTCGTGGCCCCTTAATAAATAAAAAAACACCCGAGCATTTCGTTCAATTCGATTTTGATTTTAGAGTGATGGACATGCTGAGATTCCACAAATTCACGTGCGGTTATTGCTGGACCTCCGATTACGGATGTTCGAATGAGCCGAAACATTTCGACAACCTCTTCAAGTTTTCCCCGTTGCACAACGTGAGGGAATCCGAAAACAAAGCACAGTATCCAGCAGTTTTGTTACTTACCGCGGATCACGATGGCCGTGTCGTCCCGCTGCACAGTTTGAAGTTGATCGCGACCTTGCAGAGCGAAATTGGCAAGCTTTCGCAACAGAAGAACCCGTTGCTGATCAAAGTGGATACCAAAGCCGGCCACGGGAGCGGAAAACCGACAGCGAAAGTGGCAAGTATCCTGAAAACCAAACAAATCACGCGATGTTGATAAAGAACAATTTATGTTTTTGCAGATCGAAGAAAGCACGGACATTTTGACGTTCGCTGTGCAGTCGTTAAATTTGGATTTCAAGTTGTAATAACCGTGTTCGAAGCATTTCGTTTTTTTTCTAACAAGAATTTACCTACAAGTGTTCAATTTTTCAATAACAATTAACGTGTGGAAAAAAGCGACGAATGAATAGACTCGAAACTTAGCCATGTTTATAAGTGTAATTCAAAGAATTAGAATATAACATTATGGATTATCATATTTGTTCTTGTTTCAAACAATCGGAAACTAGAAAGTGCACAATTCTCAATGGTAATGCATTTTCGATTATTCGCGGAGTGAAACAAGTGGCACAATAATTGCTATTTGCCATATGCCGAGTAGCGGTTTGCGTTTATACGGCTTTTTTCTCCCGCGGACGCATCTTGCGTTCGTCTCCGACAAACCCAGTTTCTCACCATCTCAATGGCACCGAAAAGAAAGGCCCTGCGAAAACGTCTTACTCACATTAATTACCAATCATTACCGACGCCGAATGAACGCGGAATTCGCAACAAACGACTGTCTTCCTTAACAGTAAACATTTGTTCAGTACTGCCTTCTCGAGGCCGAATGTGGAACGTTACGAAGCATGTATATTTCCCGAGACTAATTTTCAAACAAAAAGCCGAGTTTCACCGTGTCACTTTATTCGAGCTGAAAAAAGGAAGTGAAATTTTAAAGCCTCTCGGCGTTTATTCAATTAGTACTTTTTGCCGATCGCGATAAAAAGTTGTTGTTTCAACGACATGGTAATCACCATTCACGAAGATAGCAGTTTACGATCTAGGAACCGATCATCGCTCAAATTGCTCTTCGAAGTAACTGGTCTTTAACGCATTAGTTTGAGCTATCGATTAATTCTCGCTGCAATACAAATCGTGGGTTACACCGCGTGACACTTGACCCGCCATAATTCTACAATATTATTCCACGTCTGCGGCGTCGTTCATGCACTCGAGTTCCGTTCCATGTTTATTCCCGTTGCTGGAATCTTGATAAAACTTCGGGGTACTTCCTTTGCTCGGATTATAAACGACTCGAAATTTCCGTAATTACGTTATACATTTTTGAAAGCGATAAATTCAAAGCCTCGTAAGGGGAGCGGAAGTCGAAGCACACACAGGTGCAAGAGTCGCGTGTAAAGTGTGAAAATGCTCCTGACGCTTTTATGGCCGCGTAAGCATTTAAGCGAAAACGCGCTCATCTCGTAACGGGCATGTAAAAGGAAAAAGACAGCTCGAAATATACGACCGTCATATATAGCAGTCGCGGAGCTCGACCCAGCGGAGGCAGGTACTTATTAAACTCATTGAAATTCCAAATCATTGCATTTTACTAGCAGCATTCATACTTCTGACGCTACTGGGATCTACAAAGGATTCCATCGTTCAAAAAAACTCCCGATTTTAGTACAATAATTGCCAGAAACGAGGTATACTGGAATGTCTTGTAAAAGGAAAAGAATCTGTTATTTCGCGTCAGAAAAATGGGCCCTGGTCCGTTACAACGTGGAATTTGATTTCCCAAAGTGTGTCAACACTTCCCACGATACCATATAATGTCTTTTAGGACAGGAACGGTTATTCGTATTATCTTTGGAGTTCATTCTTCAAAAAGATATAAATAATGGATGAAGCGAGAAAAAAGTGAGCGAAGCCGTGGAAAGATCGCAAACAACGCGGTGCTATTTGATTTGGAATATTAAACGGTTGTTCGTAGTTATTTCACGCGCGAATGGAAGGCGTGTCTGCGGCGAAACAGCGAAAATGAGCTCGTCTCGGTGGAATTCTTCTTGCTCCGCTAGGCTTCTTCCCGGCGAGCAGCTTCTAAAAAGGACCAGGAAGCGCGGCGTCTCGCATGCACGCTGAGGCAATTTCATCAAAGTTGCGCCTTTGCTGTGCATATAGACTGTCAGAGCGGAATAGAACACTGCTTTGGCAGCAGCTCTCGAGTAATGACAGGACTCGTCAAACTTTAACAACGTTCAACTGGAATATGAAGAATTATGGGTTACGAAGGCCTTATAAGTACGGTTCACATGAAAGAGCCCTCTTTCATTAACGTCATCTTTCGCTAAGTCGCCGCTAAAACTTTGCCCCATGGAAACATCAATTTCGGATTATTATGTAATCACTATGGTATTCGTTTCTACTCGCGCTCGCTTTTAGGTCACTGGGAACGCGTATTCCCATCGAGACAAATTATCCACAATAAATTTACCTCATTGCAAACGATTCGAGTTAACGATTCCAATTTGCCGAGATTTCCAAATGGATTTTGGAATTCGAAGGCTGCGACTTTTTTGCGCTTTCCAACCGAATTCGAGAAGCTTCCCGCCGATATCAATGATTCTCGTGCGTGTCCCAACAAAATTTTGGAATCCTCCCAAGAATTTCATGTCGGGTCAGCGCGATGCAAATTCGCTTATGTCACCGAGAGCGACGTACGAATACGTCGCCTGATTCGCCTCACTTTTTCCCGTACCTTTTTTTTCCCTGCTCCCAGACACGTACCGGACTTTGGTCTTTCTTTTGCGAGCATACCGATCGCGGCGATCGCGCAGATGGTCTCGACGACGCCGCCGCGTCAGCCTTGAATCGGTCAATACCGTTATGGTTGACGCAAATCCCCGGTCGTTTGCTCTCTCTTTCGTCCATTCGAATCCACGGTCATTTCATTTCAGTAACTCGCTCAACACTTTAACGATCGCTACGTTTCATTACGCTTCGATAAATATAATTATTCACGAGTCAGGATCGATCACGTGGCAATAGTTTCATTTTTTGCGACGTTTCGATGTTTTTCCTTGAAACTTTTTCATTAATACGAAATTCCCCGTTTTATGATGCACTTTATTTTATTGACTTTCCCATTAAAGCGTTAATATGCTTATTACGATTCGATGCCAACGAACTCTTTACGAAGGAAGCGTCATCTTTCAGAGGTGACGCGGCGACTGAATTCGACCCAGAACGATTCATCAGTACGAGTTTCATAATAAAATCATGAGTCCAGTCGTGAATGTAATTATAACAGTGCGTAGTACCACTGACCTCCATTTACTCGATCAGACACTTCCGGTTTATCGTATGAATAAAGACGGCCGATTTTTTCATCGCCGTTAGCTCGAACCGACGCAACTCGAAGTTATTGCACTCGGAGAAAATGCATCGAGTGAAATAGCTGATAAGAGGGCGACCGTGCGGAGTAATTAGTTCATCGGACAGTGCATTAACTGTAATGTTTAGCATGTAAAACCGAGAACAGTAAATCTGCTAATTCGACTGATAAAGTTCCCCAATCTTTTCCATTTATGCCACGATATGTCTATGTTCCGAAACGATTCGGAACGAGTTTTTAAATTTCCTTTTATAGCACCCGCTCATTACGGAAATGTAAAAAAACTGAGCTTACAGTTACGCTCCGAAGCGGAGAAACATTTATCACGAATAATGATTTCCGCGGGACGAAATGCAGCATCCCGTGCTTGATAACATTGATACGAAACGTCAAAAATGGCACGTGTATATTTAGAAAAATGCGTGGCTGCACAAAGGCGGCAGACAATGACTCGGTGGAATCCGTCATAAACTCGTAGTCGCTCGTTGCTACGGGGTACACAACTGTAAACAGTAGATTAACACAATAGTCAGAAAATCCAGGCCAACGAGTCTTAAGTCGAGCACGAATTTGCGGTACAGTTTCCGGAAGACGTTTCCTATGATCAAGAGCGTTCCTAAAAACGCCCACTAGCGCGACGACGGTCCCGTAACATTTTACACTTGACATTTGGAAAAACCATAAACTTGGAAACCGAATTAATGGCATTTCGATGTAAATTTGCGTGAAAAAAATTCGACAAAAAGTACCGAAAACTCTTTCCAGCGCGGCAAAACATCGATAAATACACGCGAGTTGCGAAGGAAACGTAAAAGAGAAAGATGGAAAAGTTGAGCGAAGCCGTGGCTAATGCATCAAAGTTGCTCTCATGGTCGAGAATTATAATTAACGTAACCGTTCAGCGACACGTAACATTTAAAGACTATTTCGCATCTGCGCTGCCCCGTTTCTTTACATTGTAACGAACGAATCGTGAAGGACATACTAATGGGACAAGTACGTAAGTTCATTTACACGCGAAGACTAGCGATTATTTTGCATGTTTCTCGTTTACTTCGTCTGCTCTTACTTCCATGCGATAAGTAGCCGAACCCTGCGAAAAATAAGAGCACCGCAGCCCCATATTAATGAGACCGTTAAACAGAGAAATATTTTTAACTTGGTATCATTAAACGAACACTCGTTCCAGCCGGGTTCAAATACCACGAAGACGAAATGTCTTAATTTACGACGAAATTATAATACGAGAAGCTTTTAACTTCAATAACTGACAAAGCTCCTTTTATTGCAAAAGAGTCATTATTTCTCCGTCGCTTTCCTCGTTTTTCATCGCGAGTAACAAATTAATCTGCATTATTCATAAGACGCGGAGTTCGTCGTTTGGCGAATTACCGAGCACAGTTAGCAAAGTGGCGAAGCAAGCTTCGGTGACGTCGAGTGCAGCCATTCGTTTATTCGTCACGGTCGCGACTTGGATTCGCTTATTACCTAGTCGGATTGACGATGACGAAAACGGTGACGTAAAATGCGGATGATTCTATTGCCGTGCGATAGAAACGAATCGCTGGGGTACGAGTTATGCCAAGGCGACCCAGGCTAAATCCTGATGGACCGTAGGTAATCTCCGAGGTCCAGTCTATTCATGCATTTACCGTTTGACTTGGCCTCGCATAAACGATGAATGTTATTCATTAGTCGTTCCTCCCCAGGCTAACACTCGCGATACGAGTACATATGTTGCACGTAAAATCAAGTTTACATCTGCGTTCGTACGTGAAAAATAGTTTATAGTTGGGTACAAGGCTAAACAAACTAGATCCAACTAGAGAATTCGCAAAAATCCGCGGAATTTATTCGATTCCACGCATTAAATACCGGGGACTTTTTCCATCCGAGCGCGATTTCTCAAAATCATATTGATTAAAACTGAATAATACAAAACGCCGTTTGTACGCTCGTTGAATCGAATCCGAAATCGTGAAATTGCTTGTTGAAAATATGGAAACGAGTGATTGGAAAAAGACTATGGTACGGGTATATTTAAATATTATTATATTTTTATGTGTCGTAGGATCGTAATGTTCGAGCTAACCGATTTCTCGCCAAGGGGCACACGTCGTGTTGCGCACTCGAATATTATCTCTGCAGGAAATTACGAATCGCGGATCGCGTGCTAATGTCAAAAATGACCGTAACGTCGCGTTGTAGCGCGTCGTTAACACCGAAAGATAGCTACCTTCGCGCATTCGCGTACTGATACGCGGAAGAATGATGCGAGCGACGACCAGAATGGACATAAATTCAATGTCAACCTTTTATGATTACTCGCGCATTACTGCACCTCTTCAATGTTTAATACGCACTTACAATTTGAATGCCTTGGGAGCGGCGCGTATGTAATGATTTTCGAGCCTGCATGAATCATACAAGGACAATAATTCCGAAGAAAAATGATTATTGAATCATCTTAAAATTTCTTTACTCGTTTGTGGTCTCTCAACGATGATTCATTAATAGCGGTATCAAAGTCACCCATAAAAAAAAGCGATACGACCAGTCACTCGGACGGCCTGAATTTATCTTTAGTGACACGAAAGTTGCGCATCAGAACGCAAAATGACGTTTTACAAAACGCATCTCCCGATTACAAGCTAAGCCCCGATTTTATCGACTCGGGTAATTACATTTCCCATTTTTCTTTCAACTTCTTCTCTGATTTGAAAATCAATTACGTTATCAGGTCATTAAGGATGCTGCCCAACGCAACATGAAGTGAAAACAGTTTTGCAGACTCCAAAACGTCATAAATGAATCCAAGAATGACGCCCGTGAAATTACGATAAAATGTTGCAAGCCCGAAAAAGTATTTCCTCGAACTGCAATCGCGGTTTCATTATTCGGATTACTCGCCTCCGATGATCGAAGTGGAAGAAAAGGAAAAAAGTTCAAGGTCACTGTCAGAACCTTCACGTCGTTATATAATCGCGTACGCGTTTTAATGTTCTCAAGGCATTGCCCTGACGAGAAAAGTGCTCTTCCACATGCCAGGCTCGAGCGCGTAACGCAAGTATTCTTTGTCGAGTGGCAACTATATACACACGCACGCAACTCGTTTATAATATGCGTTTTACATTCGCGTGTGCGTTACGGACGAGCACATGCGTCGGGATTTACGTGCGCGAGACGTAACTACTTATCGTCGTGTTTCAAGTATTCGCTATTCGGAAGCTCGAAAGCGCATGTCGCTACGTGTAAATAAACGAGCGATATTACATTACGTGATAACATTGCAATGACTCGTCGAAATAATGCAGTCAATTGCATCGAAAACTGATCAAAAGAAGAAAATAGAAGACATTTTCCATAAGGAAATGCTCGGACGGTTGGAAAAAAATTTCACCTTCTGAAAAGATTGGCAATCGATGAAATGGGAATGAGAAAAAATAAAAAGGGAGTAACGGTAGAGGCTGCAACTGAAAAAGGAATAGATTTTTTGCCATCGCTCAGCTATCTAATACAAAAGCTCGACTATGCGCAAATAAATTCTTTATGTCGATTAGGACGACGGTCGAGTGGATGCCGTTACGTTCCTCGTGTGACCTCCGCGGGAATCACTCGTTCCATCCGCCGTCGTAGCAGCTCAGAGTGATTTGTCTGGCAGTGCGCGCCCGAGTCGACTTTTCAAAGGATAAATTGAGTAGCTACACCCGTTTTACGTGATGCGGACTGGGGGGACAGGGAACGGGCTTGGTGGCAGGACTGGTACGATAGGCAAATGCATTCTCGCGCGAGGAGGGTACATCCTGGCTAATCTTCCTAAGCGAGTTTATTCGCATAGCGACATGAACGTACCGGCACTCGGGCTTGAGATACTCGTTTCGCAAACGTGTACGTCTCTATCTTGAGAGTCTATTCACTTAACCTTTCTTACAATAATCATTATAATTATTTATTCAATGAGATTGCGGACTCGCAATATATTACGCCGCGGAAAAATGGCATTTATTGCACGCACGAATGCAATTTTATTTTCGAATTCGATGTAGATTTTGATATTCGATCGGAAAAGAAAAGAAAGTTCGGATGAAAATGAGGAAATGAAGTAAATAAATGTCGTATGCGTGTTCGTGGAGAAGCGATTTGTATTCAACAGTGCTTTGACGACACGGTAAATTAGCAAACATACTTAAATATAAGTACCGTTGATTATGTGTACAACTTATGAATATATGCTATTAGTTTGCTTAAAACGCGGCTTGTACGTTTTAAACATGGAAGCGTAAAAAGACTCATCTTTACGAATCTTCGCTCGTTGTCATTATGATGATTTTGTTATTCGTTTTGACTATATTATACAGTAACGTTGGCTGACTCGCGCAACTGTTTATTACCACGCCAAGCTGTAGTATCGAAAAAATCAACAACATAATTCACTCGACTCGTATAATAAACTGTCGGTAAACTTGCCGGAAAAAGTGAAAATAGATGTAAAATACCACTTTGCGAGAGACTCGGTAACGTTGCGAAGACGGAATTGCAGGGAGCTGTTTATACAATCACTCCGAAACGAATTAATATTTAAATAAACATGGAAAACCTCAAAATCCCATCGGAGAAACTCATCGTTCGCCAATGTTCATCGGCGATGTTTGAAAAATTACGAAACGTGTCGGATAATAAACAATACATTGATTTCCGAAGTTTACGAGCGATTGTAGACACGAAATTTTGCCTATTATATAATGTAACGTCATCCACGTGCAGGATTTATCGATGCCGAGCAAAGCATGAGATAATAATGCAAATTCTCGAACATTGTTAGAAATAAGCGAAGCGTTACCCCGCATTCAGAATGGAAAGGCAGAAATAAAGGAGGAGGATCTTGGCAGCAGTTCACTTCGGTTCACAATGAAATAGAAGAAGATATACCAACTTGTTTCCATCGTAAACTCATCGAATTACGACTCCAAAGATCAAAATTACATTCGATGTACAAATTATTTCATAAAACCAGCCAGGGGCGGATCCAGAAAAATATTTCGGGGGGGGGGGGGGGTTTAAATATTCATGTAATTTATATAAATGTGTTGAACAGGTTTTAAATAAGTTTTTAACATCAATCTGCTTCATTCATGACAATTATTAAATTTTTCAACATTTTTTGGGCTCTTAACATATTACCCATTCTTCTCGGCCT
>JABFQM010002972.1:0-13183 GCA_022816865.1 Zelostemma sp. ZL-2020
TACGTATCCGCCGCGGCCAGCTCCTAATACAACTATATCAGCGTCCAACGTACTGGCATATCTGCGTTGCTCCGCAGCCGCTCTCAAGACTGGCCCGGCAACACGTTTCATACATGTTGGCTATAACATTCAATATACACACCTTATTTTCAATCCAAATTTATAACCTATACATTTCAAACCCATCCTCCGTCTCCTCTATCCAAGTGCAACCTCAACTTCAAATGACATAACTCTAATGAGAGCATTGGAGAGCGGCCGAAATATAGGGAAAATTCGATCGAGTGAAAGAAAAGTCAACATTTACCAAGTTGCCGTCGTTGCGTGAAATAGAAAGATAAAAATAGTCGAGAAAAAGAGACTTTTAGGAGACGAGTGGAGACGATTGCCTTGAATATCGTAGAAGCTACGTCAAAGAAGCACGAGCGAGCGGCCTTTTCTCACATAAAATCCTTACCCTGACGGAGGCAGTCATCAAACTCCAGAGATTCGCCTGCATCTTGGCTTTTTTTACTTGTTTTTAACTCAGACGAAGAAGAAGAAGAAGGGAAGAGAGAACGAACAAGTCCCAAACGAGCGCGCACCTCGGGTTCGATAGGTTATCGTTTATCCTTATTGCATGCAGGCTGGGCTGCAGACGATTTCGGTGATTACGCAAAAGCGCAAGCGGAAAAATGTGCGTGTATCAGACGTCGGTGTTGTCGTCGGTGGCGCCATCTATGCACACCTCTCGTGCTGCTCCTGCAGCTGATTATCTACAACCGAACAAGAGAAAACTTTTTGAATTTTCAAATCAAAAACTCGAGCTCGAAAATAAATATAAAAAAACTACAACTAATTCTTTCATGGTATGCTTCGTATAGTTATTTTCAGCCTTTTTTCCCTTAAAAATTTTTACGAAATTGCGCGCCACTGTCATGCAACAACACCATGCGTCCATGCATCGATTTCTTCGTGCACCCCATCGCGCTTCGATGCGCCCGGCAAAAATTGTCTCTCTCGCGTTCTCTCTCTCTCGCGCGCGCGCGCGCGCGCGTCTCTTCAACGAATCGAGTCCGAGGGGTCCGAGGCACAATTTGCGTTGGTTCTTATTAACATGCACGTATCTTATATCGAAGCTACAAAGGGTTCGAATCGCTGCGATATACATAATTTTTTTAAAAATACGTCGTCATTATCGCGAGGAACGCGTGTAATTTGGCGGTGCGGTGCACCAAGCGAGAGAGCAGATGTGTGTTACTTTTTCAACGTGTATAGTTAAATATAGCGAAAGCACGTGAACGTGCGTGAGTGAAAGAAGTTGCGTGGGCCCAAGACAAGGGGGGTGAAAAAGGAGTCAGCACCAAGGCAAGGGGGAGGACAAAAACGATATTAGTATAATAATATGTATTCATTTGTCGCCAGGGTCAGTCGCCCAGCTGATTATAGTCTCAGCACTCGCTCATCGTTCGGTAAATGATTTATAATATTATACAGCGCGTATTATACTCCATGCAGTGGGCGAATTACTTGCCCATATCGACGTACACATCCAAGTGAGAGCTGACATTTGTCGTCGTCGATCGAGATAGTAATTGCGTTGTGAAATTAAGAAAAAAAGAGACGAAAAGAAGAAAAAATATAAAATGTGCGAGATATCGAAAAGTCAGAGGAGAACTTTCCGAGACCAGGACCCACCGCGAATTCGGGACCCGAGTACCGAGGACCTGATAAGAAACGACTACGAGTTTTCGAAATCGACTCCAAACTCTCCGACGACTGTCTCCAAAAGCACGACGATTTCCAGTCTTGAAAAGTGCTTCAGTGATCCGGAATTTTTTAAAAAACGGAAGCAGCAGCAGCAGCAGCAGCAGCAGCGGAAGGATACAGCCATGGCAGAGTCGTCGAGGAAGGCTACGCGGCTCGAAAGCAATGGCAATAAAGCCCCGACGACCAGTTCTTACCGAGAGAATAATAACGCGTGCACTGAACTTGGAGAGGAAAATGGGAGCAAGTTCCAAGACTTTTACAAAGAACTGACCGCCAAAGTGCCTTTGTCCTGCTCGATCGTTAGAAAGGTCAGAATTTTGCATTACAACTTTGTCACCTTTTTTTACCTTTAAATAACAACATTTGTTAAAGGTTCAGTTCAGTTTAGCGGCTGATAATGAGGAAAAGAAAAAAAAATTGTTTTTCACAAGCATTATTATTATTTATTTTACAAAAAGTTATTAACAAATCCTTGCTCCCCCGATTGAAAACTTTGCGTAGGGTGACGATGAGTATGAAAAAAATTATCGCACGTTTAAATATATCCATTTTTCGGAAAAGCCGCTAAACTGAACCTTTACCATTTTCGTGATTCCCCACCACCCAACCAACCACGCAGCCCGAAGATTTAGGAGCAGGTGTGGCCGCGGGTCCCAGGTTTGGGACAACAACAGGTTCTCTTCCATCCGCTTCCATCCGCTACTTTCATCAAATTCCGCTCTGCAATCTGGCCAGTCTTTCTCAGCCGGATAAACCGAAATTATCATAAACTCTCGACTTGAAATTTGACTCCTTCCATTTTTTGTTTTCTATCGTCTTATTCTACCTATGCCATAATTTCTACCATCTTTCCATTTTCTTTCACGCGATTTGCACCTTCATACGAGGTACAAATGATTAGGAAGTATTGTAGTTGACGATGATCACAAGTAAGGTAAACGTGTTTTGGCTGTGTGAACACAGCTTTAACGTGGCAGGATTGCGAGGATTGCGAGTATTACGAGGTAGTGCATACAGCCGTCCGTGGCACATTGGCACAGCCTACTCGCTGAGCTACTCGCCAGCAGCAGCAGCAGCAGCAGCAGCAGCAGCAGCAGCAGCAGCAGCAACAGCAGTTCGATGTTTACGCTCGCGTGCTTTAAACATTTTTCGCTCTCGCTGCGGATCGGTTTAAACTTTTAACGCAGAATCTTTTTCGTGCGGAGTTTACGACCGTCAGTCAGCCAGTCAAGAGCGCAATCATCCGTCCGTCCAAGACAAAAACTTGATTGTTCTCGTTATAATATTATTTCGTTTTTACCTCACTCTCCGTGTTTACGGAAAATACGCATTCCTGCAGCACTCGCTTCTGAAAGTGAGTACAAGTCTTGTTATTCCTACGCAGTAATTAATCGCGTTAGTATTATTCATTTCAAATTATTCGATGTTTTTACTCGAGGATATTGACCCCAAAATGTAGTTTATGCGTACATTTTCTCTGTATGGAATATAGAAATTATTATTATTATTTATTATTTTATCATGAATTGTGGAAAAGAATTTTTAGCTACGAGTAATTACGAGTGTATGTTAATATTGCGTAGACAACGTAAACGTTTCGACGATGCATTGTTTCGAGTGCAAATTGTTCTGAAACAATATTTGTTTACATCACCACATGTTAGTCGCATGACACACCTGACACACCTCGAGTACATACAGCATAACGTAGCGTGTTTAGGCAGATTAGGCACGCCATTGTCATACTTATCTTCTCGTCTTCGAATTTGTTATAACTTTGGAATAGCAGCAGACAAAGAATGCAATCGCTAAAACGTATTCTATAAATAGACGCTTACTATTGACAACTTTTCAAGTGCAATATTTTATTCGCGAGCGATTTTACAAATCTTGTCAACTACGAAACGAGTTTCTCGAGATATTGTTAGTCGTGTCCTATTTAGCCTTGTACAAAACTAACGGTTTTTGAGCAAATTACGGAAATATTCATTTCATTGCTGAAATTTAAGATTTTTGAAAAATGTATGAAAACTGTCGTGTTTTCTTGGAAAAATGGAATCAATGCTGCTGAATCATGTATTCACGCGTTACGTACATATTTGCAATGCTGTTATAATTAATCGCCACATTCGTCACGGAAACAAGGTTTATGTTATTCCAAATATTACCCATATCCGCTTTATGGCATCTCTTTGCGCTCCTTGCGCACATTTTTAGTCAACACGTGCATATCTGCATAATGTAAACAATGTCTACTCGTTGCGAATCGCGCGTCATATAACTAGATTCTCCAAGCCTCGTGCTCTCGTGGCAAAAGTGGCAAAAGTGGCAAAAGTAACGCTTCTATATAGCTCGTAACACCATTGTCTTGCATAGTCTCGTCTCCAATTATACGTATACCTATGTGCGGAGTAAGCGTTAACGCAAGTGTCAGCAGTTTCAGTAAAAGCAGGGAAAAAGAGCAGAGAAATATGCGGAGGAAACGACGAAAGACATGTTTTCATCAAATAAAATCATGGAGATTCGACATATTTTCTGCACGGCACTCGTGTTTTTATGAGCGTTAAAGAAATAAAACAAGCTCTCTAGAAAGACAAAGCGAGATCCCTCTAGTTAAATAAATGGAGGAGAAATGGTGAATAATTTAGTCGAGGCTCGGGACAAAATAAATGCATGTAATTAAATATAGTCATGGCAAAATGATCGAACGCGACGTCATATTTTGATGCAAGAAACCAGAGGCAAAATGCAAAGTGAGAGTTACGATGACGTTCGTTGTTCCCGTTTGTAATTATCATTGTGACGAGATTCATCATCGCTCATTTTCTCATGCCACTTTTTTCGCTTTCTAGAGGAAGTAAACGTTTTGTTCAATCGAGCGGCATTGTCTGCCAATCTATAGGATTATTCGCACGTTTTTTACATTGTTCTCATCTCGTATCTCGTATCTAAGACATCTCGCTCGTATGTCGCGTGCGTGCGTCGTGTCGTGTCGTGTCGCGTATGTACGCAAAAAGACACAAGTGAATTTCCTTTTTTCATTGATTATCGGATCCCATTTTTGGTAGATTTAATTAATAAACTTACCTACGTAAATCGTTGGATTGCGCGCGTGAGCGAGCGAGTGAAAGTATTCGATTTCCCGATTAGATGTCTCGTGCTTTAGGTATGCATCGTACAACTTGTAGCAGCACATTTTATGAAAAATCATAAATAATGAATGACAACGAGAGCGATAAGCCAAAAAATGCCCCCCCTCCCCCCTGCTTGCAAGTACGTCGAGTGAGTCGACAATTTCCGTTTCCGGCTACCTTATATTAATCAAATGCGCTGATGCCAGAGAAAAATTCGCGAGAAGATTAAGAGAAAGAATCGAAAGAGCGGCGGCTTCACGTGCCTACGAGCGCCCATCCCGGCTTAACACACGTCAGGGAACATGCATGATAACAACCAGCTGAACCAGCCCAATGGGGGTATATAAGAACTGCGACTGGTTTTGTACATTCGTGTACAGGAATACTATTATTATTATTATTAATTTGTTTTTATTTATATTCGTCGTCGTAGTTACGAGAAAGCTATTTTAAATATAAAAAGAAGCGAGCCGCTGTTATTTCCTTTTTGTAAGAAGATAAGAAAACATGAATTTTAAATATAAAATAGGCCATCGATCCCGTGGTTGCGATACTATCTCGAGCGAGACAATCGCGAAACTCGAACTTTTGATAAGTAAAAGTGAGCGTTTACGTATCAAGCATTAAGTAGGTATGAACTATGAAGGTACGCGGGACCGGATTCGTCATGCTCGGCTTGCTCCAGTGGCTGCTGCAACTTGCTGCTGCCAAGTGCTTATAATGTAAGGCGCCTTATTGCTCCGACTTTTCGTTCTCATCCCTCTCCTATACAATCGCTATAATCGCCGGAAATAATCTGGCATTTTATTCTTGTTTCTTGCTCGTTTCGACACTTGCGATTCTCAAGCATATCTTCCAAAATGCTTTTAGAAAGAATTGTCGGAAGAAGAAATGCCATAATTTCTCTCTGAACTTGAAAGATCGGATCCCCGCAGCCATTGGCATTTGATGAATTCAGTCATGCATTCAGTCACTTCCTTCTGCATTCATCTAAAAGCTGTTTACGCTCGACATCATCCAAGTTTCCAAGTCATCCGGTGGCTGTTGGACGCCTATATATTGGATTAAACATGTATCAATCAACGTCAGCGCGGAGTATACGTTGTTCATAGACAATATAACACGCCTTCCTGATCATTAATTTTATTCGCTTTTTTAAACAGTCATATGTAGTTTGGGGAATAACGTGCGATTTAATGAATGCTGCTGGAAGTGCTGGAAAAAATAGCACGGCCGTGAAACCAGTGAGACAAGTTTTAGTTTAATGCGATTCGAATTCGTAAATAAAAAAATTTTCCTAAAAGGCATTGATCGAAGGCGAGCGAGGAGAAACGTCATGAATTTTCGAAGAATTTCAGAAATTCGATTCAATGATAGTTTAACGAAATAACGTAAACGACGACTTTAACGGCCTTTGCCGAACGAGATCATCCGTAACGAGGATTGAAAGGAGCAAAACGGTGTCTCGAGACTTTCGATTCTCGCCTCCAAAGTCCAAACATTATTCCGCCTACTGCACGCGCATGTTATATTATACATACTGGAAAATTGACCAATCGAGAGACAATACGCGCCTTATCCAAAAAAAATTCGCAAAAGATGAAATGTGCGCGCGCCCACGTTCGTTCTCTTCGTTTTCCAACCAGCACACGATTTCTTGTATACGAAAACAACTTTTTACAAGTCAGTATTTTGCAAGATTCCTTCATGTATACGTGCTCTTGTCGCTCTCAAGTTTTTAATTACGCGCAGTGAAATATACAAGCATCTACGCATTCATTATCCCCGTTCAAAGGTAATATAAATTTATGCACACTTTCCGCGTATTTTCTATTAGACAATTCGAAAAATAACTAAGCGAATTATTTTTATCTGCAACGCTGTAACGGGCCATTTTTTCTTCCCAAATCCTCTTAACGATCAGACGCAGATAATTTTAAAAACAACGTTTCTCGTAAATTTCGCATTTATACGATTCATAAATTGAAGATACTTTCTAATGAAAGTTACATTTCGAAGTGGTTGTAAAAAACTGAAAAATTGTCCGTATTGCATAAACGATAATTCGCGCACGTTTATTTCTTAAATAAGTACATCATAAAAGATATTTGGAACGTTCTATTCATTTTTTAACGAGTTTGAAGCGTTTAAAGAGCTAACCAAAGTTCATTAGAAAGTTCAGTGTCGAGATTGAGGAAACATTGAATCCATACGTTTCTATTATGAGCACCGTATTCTCTTAATTGATCCGTCGCATTTTCCATATTTTTTTCTTCCGGTTGCGTCTGGCATACCTTGCGCGCGCGCGAGCCAGACGTTTTTGCTGTTGTAACGCTTGAATCTCACTCGGTTATCATAATATGTACCTACTCTATTTTTCTCTGCTTTTTTTGTTTCAGCTGATTTCCAACGGTACTGAAAAAAGTGACCAACGCAACCTAGACGACGACGACGACGGCGACGACGACGGTAAGTCGGCATTCTTTCATTTATATTTCATCAATCATCTCCAGTTTTCTCATCAAATGCGCACTTTCATACTCGAATGTTTTCATAAAAATAAATTTTGCTTATTGTATTTTCAATGGCACTGACTTATGATTCTACGTGATATTTAATTGCACTCGATGATGAAAACTGGTAGAATGGAATAATCTTCTCCCCAGACGAGGAGGAAGGACCCTTGGAGCTTGAATTGTAAGGCCTGGCATTTTCTCACGATTGTCAGCGCGCAGGCGTCTCGCACTGGAATCTCCTTTTATACATTCATTTAATTTCATTCATTTAATAATGGGATCAGCGAAGCTCCCTTCAATTTATCACTTCCATCCACCATGCCCATCAATATTCTTTCAATTCCATTCTTGATAACATGTTTTAGATGCGATGAGTAGATGTTTCAAGGGGGGCTTTACTTATTATTGCTCTTCTCAAGATTTCACTTTCGCCTCGTAAAGCCAAATCAGTGTGTCCGCACACCCGGCGTTCTTTGAGAAAGACTCGATTTGCTTAAATAACGTCGATCTATAAATAAAACTTTTGGTTTTTTCGGTGAATTTGCGACCATATAGAAATGTTACAACGCAGAAATTGATCGAAATGAAAATCTTAGTTTGTATAATTCACGCGTGATACTTTTATGTAATGTTGCACGTGCCTTGTATAATGATTGAGTTATAAAACAGGAATTGCGCACCCTTCTTTCTTATGTTACTATAATATTACCGTTGAAATAAATCATGTGTTACACATTTAATTATGTAATATATATATATATATATATACACCTTTGCATTAATTTTAATTGTTGTTTAACACGCTGTTTCACGCTCTCCTTAAAGTGTAAAAGAATATAAAAATAACATTCGAAATATTTATTTGTAAATATAAGTATACTCAACTCATTTATTTCTACTTGAAAACAAATAAGAAAATCACTAATTGCAAGCTTTCTATGAAAAAAAATAGCTCAATACTTATTTTATCATCATTCTCGCGATTTTTAATGACTCTTCTCGAAAGAAAAAAATCCCAATAGTAAAGATCCAGTTGTACGTTCCGCTACTTTCGGAATAAGTTAGCGATGCAACTCTATATTAAAGTGATAAAAGTGATAAAAGTGAAATGTGCGATCGAAGTAGATCGGAAATAAAAAGAAAAGAAGGAAAATCGTAAAATTGGTGTATAAATAAATAATAATATGCGTTATTTATGTAAAAGAAAAGAAACTTGGAGCGTTATGCTTCGCTTACCTTTGTAAGCAAAGATTTACAAAAAAAAACATTACATCTTATTTTCGTAGCACAACGACGAGAGACAATAAATTATGTAACTGATTGTTACTACTTCTAGCGCGTATGCGCGTACAAATCTCGAGTATTCTTTAGTTCTCTCTGTATAATACGCGGTACCTTGTTGAATGGCTCTATACGTATGGAGTTTTATATCCCATTAGTAGCCGAAGCCCCACGGAAAAGTATAGCTCGTTTCTCTTTGATTGCACGGCGGCTACTAGTGCACGGATGTTTGATCAGTTGATCATGTTGCCAATGTCGGGAGAAGGTACCGTTAAAGAGAGAATCGCTATTTTCGAAGGTCGACCCGTTAATTCGTGCAATTTTCCACATTTCTTAAGAATCCCGCGTAAAACGATGTATTCGATGTTTTTCGCAGGGAGAGAAATGCCTCCAGTGTTGGGAGTACCGCCGCCGCCGCCACCAGCACCGCACATAGGACCCGATGGTTTCATTCTACCGCGAAAGCCTTATAATCCCTGTCTGGGCTCGAGTAGTCACAAGGATATCCATCGGGAACTGCTTTTCAACCGAAAAATGTAACGTGCTGCTGCGTTTTGCGTTCGTCTTTTTATTTTACATTATTATACTCGATTTTTTCCAGAGGGAAAAATGTACTGAATCAAAAAAGTGAATTACAACGGGCATTGGAGAGACATAGAGAATCGGCATCGAGGAAAGAGGAAGAAAGGCATCGGGAAGAATTTTACAAAGATGATCCGAGAACGGCTTTGCAAAGGGCCATTGAGCAAAGAGCTAAACATATGAAACTTATGGTACGATTTATAAAAACTGTAAAATTATCGAGAGGATATTTGTTGTCTTTTCTTTTTTTTACAGGAACATTCTTCTCAACCACCGGAACCTCAGAACCCACTGGTAACAGCGAGGGCTAAACTACGACCTCGAAGGGATTCCGAATAGAGAATCGATCGGCTTTACTCGTTTACTTCCACGAAAAGATTAACTATATTTCGATAATTCACGAAACGAATATAACGACGCGGAACAAGAAGACACCCTCTCCTGTGTATTCCATAAAGGATTTTACGAATTTCCAGTAACGCATACTTTTAACAAGCCATTAATTACAGTCCAGGGACCACCCAGATTTCTTTTACAAATCATCGAATGGAAGAAACCCGCAGTCGTACGAATTTGTATTATAATTCTTTCTCTTCTAGATTATTATTTAGCCATAAAGATTCATGTACAATTTATGATTATTATGATAAAAAGCTCGAATAAGATATTTTAAGATTTTAAGTACGCGTTCATTAGCCTGACGTCATAACGACTTTCCGATTTTATTCACTTCTGTTTCCCGCAGAAGAGGCAAGCGAACAATTTTTCAATCAAGAAAATATAAAACTAATCGAGAATCTTTTTCACTTTCATTTATTCAGCATGAATTGGCACTGTTTTCCCAAAGAGTAAAAACAGGACAGAGACAAAGGACAACATCGAGTGTACATGGAATCGTGGAAATCACTTGAAAAATACATTCTTTGAAATGGTTGAGACAGTATATTTGCATTTTTGTACATTCGCGTACAACAAAACTGATTGGGCAAAAAGCATAAGTGAAAAGAAATGCGGAAAAAGATGGGCTCAAACACGCGACAACGACGAGCATATGACAACGGTCATGCGCGCCAGGAAGTCTAATAATCGTCCCCGCGCGATATGACCTCTTTGCAGGTTGGTCGAAGAACGAGGGTATGCTCGAACTGTGCCGTATAGCATCCCTTTTGGTCCACCAAAGGCGGGTACGCTTCGACTGCTCCTTTATCGCACAAATCTTTCAGAGCCATTTGGTACTTTGTACAACCGACGCGATCCAGCCAACGTTTGCAGAACGCCAAAGTACCTGGAAAACAATTGTCATCGTAAAATTCTTTGCCAAGACGTTTTTCCCTTGCGATATTTACTGAAATGCTTGTTGATAGTGTTGAGAAGGGATTTGCTGCTCTGCAACCGCAATGGGACAAACCCAGCGTCAAAGCTTTTCATGTAATGGGAGCAGTCCAAATCGTCGTGAACGATTCCTCGTCCCGTGGATCCGAACGTTTCGATGGCGTAGAATTCGTTTTCCTCCATTCGAGTTGCTTCCCCGCCCTTGACGATTGGCACCGTTTTACCGGCATGGATTCGATAAGGCGCGATGGAGTGCCCATTCAAATTCCTGATCGATTTCACCTACAAAAATTGCAATTGTTGTTGATCAACTATTTCTTTTGGCGCGTGCATGACACCGGCGCTTCATCTTCACCTGATAAGTTTTCCCATCGATTTCCACCTCGTAAGACTCCATGACTTCTTGAATGGCGGCGCCGACGTCGCAAAGTTGAACGCCGATCCCGGCAGCTTTGATACCGGTGTTGGTTGCGTCGCGCACCGCTTCGATGAGCTTGTCGTATTTCGGATTGAACGACAAGGTGAACGCGCAATCGATTATGCGGCCATTTATGTGAGTCCCGAAGTCGATCTTGGTGACGTCGTCGTACTCGAGGACCGTCGGATCTCCGGCGTTCGGGGTGTAGTGAGCGGCGCAGTGGTTTCTGGAACAGCCTGTTGGGAAAGCCAATCCGGCCTTGAGACCGTCCTCGCCGATCAACCTTCTCGCCGTGTCTTCCAGCTCGTTACAAATTTCTATCATTGTCATTCCCGTTCGGACCTAAAATTCCCGAATTCTCCATGAAAAGAAACGGAATGGAAAGCCGACCGAGCCCGACTTACCCATTCTTTAACGTGTTTCCTGGTCCGCCTGTGAGCCTCGGCAGCTTGGCGAGCTTCGTTGTATATGTCGTTTTGCATCCTATCCGAAGCTCGCGCCTCCTCGCTTGAGAATCGATCCTTGGCTGTCCTGTAATCGATTCCAGTAGCCGGAGGATGTTCCATCAATTCACCTTCCGGGAAATTGCCATCCGGGTAGCCGTCGGAGACTGGCCCCGCAAGAGGATCCTTGCTCACCGCGCCACCTTTTCCACGCGGCTTGCGTTTCTTCTTTTTCTTCTTGCTCTCTTCGCTTTCATTTCCATTTTCAGCCACCGACGAAGCTTCCGCAGCTTCTTCTACAGGCTTGCCTGCAATTCATTGGCTCATCAAGAAATGCATTTGCTTTCTCAAATCATGGGCAATATTTCGTTGCTTTCCGAGAACTACGACAAATTCAATATTAATCTTAAACGTACTCTTTTCATCCTCATTTTCTCCTCCTTCGGGAACATCTGCGCTTCTTTCGCCTGCTCCTATTATAACAAAAACAATCAAAACAGATCGAAAGACTGATAATAAAACGCATCGCGTCAACTTTTAATTTATTATCAACTTGTCAAGATCATGTTTTCAAATTCAAGTTACGCAATGAAAAATGACGAGGTAAAATTCGAACGAGGATGTTTTCAAAATCCTTTTTGAAATGTTTTTCTCCGCGTTCTCGACGAGATTTGTTTAATAGTTGGAACGCGAGAAAATACGTTCTGGCTATTTTTGGAAAAATACGTACCGGCTTTTTTCTTCTTCTTCTTTTTCTTCTTTTTCTTTGAAGCCTCGGCGGAGCCAGCCTCGTCTTCCCCGTCGACGATGTCATCTTTTTCCTCGTCGATGAGTTTTTCGGCAGATTTGCCGACTTCGTCGAGTACGGCGGCCATTTTCAATGATAAAGACCACCACCAACAATGTGCGTGGACCCAAGGCCTAACGAGCCAAACGAGACCGAATAGAATGAAACAGAATGAATCAAGACACGAGAAAAAGAGAAGGATCGCTGCTTAAAATCGAATCAGAATGACTCGAGCTCGAGGCACTCGAGCACTCGAGGGCTGACTGCGACGTGCTGCGACGTGCTGCGACGCGACTACGAAGTACGAACCTAGAAACCCATCGCCATCGGCATCGTCGAAACGCGTACAGTACAGTAGTGCACTCTGTGGTGGTGACAAACGTTTTTTATCATCGGTCGAGCCGGATGACCCAAAAATGGATTTCTATCATGCCGACTTTGCATCGATTTTGAATTGAAATTGACCTGGTTGTTTTGATTGAAAAAATGAAAAAAAAGGCGAAAAATTTTATCCAATTTTAAAACTCGAACAACTCGTTTTTTACAACACGAGCCTTTTTAGACGTAATGATTTGGATTCGATATATGTAAAGACTTCTTATTATCACTGATTGATTCTCACACTCATTTTTTAAGTGTTTTTAGTGGCATCCCCATTTTTAAAAATCTCTTATATTCCATGGTTTGGTAAAAATACGACAGAAAGAAAGTAAAATACTTGTATAGTTATTCAGGACAAATATGTATGGGTCATTCCATCCAAAATTTACAATTCAAAATTTTTTTTCCGTGAAACATTTTTTTTCTCGTTCTCTAATCTAAAATATTGGACACGTATTTTTTTATTTCAATATGATATCAAAAACTTTGGAGTTGTAAATTTTCAAACTTTTGACGTTCGGAAAAAGTACCTCTAAATATTTGCATATACGGAGAAAAAA
>JABFQM010002973.1:0-13181 GCA_022816865.1 Zelostemma sp. ZL-2020
GTTATGTAGTCGGCGACACTCGGATTTCGAGTTTTTAACAGTTCGATGGATCGCGGACTCGTTACTTGAGAGTTTCGGCGCATTATGGACTCGGCATAAAGCGCAGTTCGGCGTTTCAACTTTCGCTCATTCAAGTGAACGGCGTTTATTAGTTTTGCCGAATTTTCATGCATCCGCTGACGATTCTAGCATGGGAATAGAATGGAAAGCCGAAATTGGGAATAACAAATCGTTTTAAACTCAAATTCAGAGTTTGAACAATATTTTTGCACATTTCGAACACTTTGTCGGTACTCGTCGATACTTTTTTGAATAAAAATGGCATAACAATGTTTCTCTCGACATCGAAAACATTACACGAATTTATGAAAATAGGCAATTATTGCCAAAGTTTGAAAGGTCGCGTAGGGTATTCAAAAGATATTTGTGGAATGAGTTTTTTCACTTTGAACGGAGGAGGGGAGAAAGCCGACGATGATGTCTTTGTCGCCTAGACAGTCGCATTCTTTCTTGGGCCGCAAGGCCGGCAGCAAGTGTCCCGAGATAATAATGGCTGGTATTTCCAGGATAGTCCCGAAAACAAATAATGTATTTGGATTCGAGAGTACAAAATCTCGTAAAATTAAATTCGCCTCGACCGATTGGCAAGCATGGTGAATTTCTTATAATCGTCATTCAAATATGATGAATTCGATCGATCGCATATGTAATTGATCAAAACGTTATTCATACAAAAATCCATAATAATCATCGCTAGAATTTAGGGTCGTGCCCTTGTATAAAAAAGTTAGAAACCACTACAGACCACTACAGATTACCTGTAGTAAAAGTCCATTAATTTTTCGATTTTTGAAAAATTATTGACACTAAAATTTCAAAATCGTTGCACATCGCAAGTGTAATAATTATTATCGAACGATGAAATCTAGAAAAAAAATTGTTCAAACAATCAATTTGCTTAAACAAATTGATTGTTTAAACAATTTCATCGTTCGATAATAATCATTACACTCGCGATGTGCAACGATTTTGGAATTTTAGTGTCAATAATCTTTAATTGTTTAAACAATAAACTTATTTGAAAATTATGAATAATGTATTACGATCGATAACAGGATCTTAAAAATTGCGCTTTATCAATTTTCAAATTTTTCAATTTGTTTAAACAAATTGATTGTTTAAACAATTTCACCGTTCGATAATAATCATTACACTCGCGATGTGCAACGATTTTGAAATTTTTTTAATTTTCAAATTTTTTAATTTGTTTAAACAAATTGTTTGTTTAAACAATTTCATAGTTCGATAATAATTGGTTTTCACCCGACAACCAAGCACATTATATATTGCACTCAATTATAAGATCAAGATTCCCGGAGATTCTGGAAAATCCCGACTATTTCGGGATCACGTTTCGACTTTAACATCAAAATGAAAAACGGTTGACCATAATATAATTGACGTTTTGAAAAATTAATTTAGAACGTACAAAAATCAATGAAAAATCACAGAAAAAAAGTTGCTTAAACTTTCACTCTAAGCCAGGTTTCCCCAGTTTTGGTCACATTCACAGCATCTATATCAATAATCATCAACAATGAAGTAATACGCTTGCCATGGATAAAGCACTAATCGTAATATCTGAAAATAATGGATTACATATTGTGTCTATAACTCGGATGGACAATTTGACCCTTTGAGCCTTCGGTGCTCGTCAGCAATCATTTCCAAATAAGTTACAGACAGAAAGTGATCACACCATCTAGCGGAATTCTTAACACAATCTACTTACCATTGGAGCATGCACTGTCGTCGCCAGCCAGGCGCGAAGTTACAAGTATAACAAACTTTTATAATTACAAGTGATGTATGTTTAACGACTTTTAATTATTGTCCCTGTGCATCGAAAAACTCATTGTCAATATTATTGCAGAAAATAGAAACCGACTCATCAAAAAGGGTATTTTTCAACATTTATTAATTTTTTAGTCAATTTAACGAGAAGAAAAGCAATTTTAACACTTTTATACATAAGGTTGGAAGTTATAGTAATTGAAACAATTAATACCTCGAAACATTAAAATATAAAATGTTGCGTTACTCGAATCGTCAACGTGATATTGGCAAATTTTCGAACTAAGTATGTGACAATTATAAAAAAAATTAGCGAAAATTTCATAAATCAATTATTCTTATTGTATTATTTACAGAGCCGTTAAAAATAATACTTTTCTTCAATTTATATGATTTACTACGTAGGTTCCTACGTAGTTTCCTACATAGATTCCTACATAGGTTCCTACGTAGGAACTGGTCCGAAATTCCGATGTAGGTTCCTGTGTAGTTTCCTACGTGGGCGTTTAATTCTGGGCGGAACTCGAAACTTCGTCGCCCGATGGCGCTACTCGTAAAGCCGTCAGTTTACTATTCACTTCCGCGATTGTTATCCGTCGAATTTTCGAGGTAAACGTTTACTTAAATTAAAATTGGAATTTTGCCGTTCAATTTGAGAGCATTTTCACATTCTGATTTATCAACGAAATAAATTTCCGAACGCTCCGTTCTAACTTACCGACCTTTTCGATTTCGATTTGTATTCCGTGATATAAATCGTGTATATTAATCGTGTAACCGTGTGTTGCTGATCGCAAAATCGTTGATTATCGTTGATGTGATGATTATTTTCAAACAACAAAATTATTCAAACAATCAATTGCCTTAAAAAAAATCGACAAATTAGATAATTAAGAAAAAGCAATTTTTAAGAGATTTTTATCGATCGGGATATATTATCAATGATTTTTGTAAGAGTTCAATGTTCAAACAGCTAAAAATTGTTGACACTGAAATTTAAAAATTATTGCATCCCTGATAACCAGTCTGCATTCAAACAACATGCAAACACAATGCAAACGCCTGAGGACTCAGCTGTTTGCACAAATTTTGATCAAAGTTGTGTCCGCATATTTACATCAAATTTGATCAAATCATCGGATCAAATAATTTGCATTGAATTTGATCAAATTTCATGCGAATCTTCTATTTATTGTTGTACTATTCGTCGATTTAATTTCTGTTGTTACAATAATCACGTATATGGAACTCGTTAACATGTTGAAATAGCTTAAATACATGATTTTAAAATAAAAAATACGAAAATATAAAAATACTACAAAAATAAATCGAAGGTTTGCATGAAATTTGCATAAAATTTGATAAAAATTGAATGATTTGATCAAATTTTGTGTAAATATGCGGACACAACATTGATCAAATTTTTTGCTAACTGTGTTATCAGGGAAGTTATAACTAAGGAAAAAGTTGATAACTTTTAACTTAACTTAGTTACTTTTTCTCCGAATAACTACTAACTTAACTTAGTTAAGTTTTTAGAACTTTTTAGTTACCGTAACTGAATTAGTTGAAATAAAATGACAACCAGAACATTTTCCGAAGTATTTCTTCAGATGATTCGGCAGATTGAGAAAACAAACAATATTGTCTGTTTTCAATTCTAAGGAAATCAAGAACAAATTTTAAAAAAGCCCACAAAATGCTTCTTTGAATCCACGAAACAAAAACATAACAAAAAAGTTCTTTCAACCGAAGTTTGGTTGCATCAACTGAAGTTCGGATCGTTTCAACAGCATACTCGAGTAACTTCACCGGAACAATTCCAAAGTGAATATTTTCCGTTGATCCGAGGTTTTTCTCGGTGTGACTCTGCGATTCAACCGTCTTGAACAAACAACAAAGGACGCTTCTTGCTAGAGAACATGTATGCACTCTATACGTCATGACTTGTAGAACAGTGATTAAAAGCAACATAGTGCAAAATAGTCTGGTAGATAATAAAAGAAAACCTAAGAATAGAACGCTAAAAAGTGTAAATGGAGCGTAAAGCGGCACTTGGCCGTTTTTGTCGAAGAGGCCTCGGGAGATCATAGTTCGCGTTGGCGTAAGAATGCTTGATTTTTCACATTCGCGCGCTGATCACGGAAGATTTTCACTGTCGGTATCGTTTCTCTCGTCGCTATCAGTATCGGTAATAAATTACGGCCGCTGTTTATTGAAAGTTGCCTTCGCTCAAGAAGACGGAATTCTTTTTTTCTTTCCGTTCAATGGCAATAGAAACGCTTTTTCGTTCTCTCCGAGTGAAAGTCACGGGCTCGCTCTTGATTACGAAAATTCGTGCCTTTTCTTTCCTTGCGAAAATCTTTGGAAATGTACGTGGCGCGTGGATGGAAACCAACCTATGATACTTTCTGAAATGGTCTCGCAGAGGTGAGCTGCCAGAAGCAAGAGCAGAGTTATAGCTAAAGCTAGTGGCGTAGAGAATGAGGAGACGAGCTTCATACTGCTTAACTGTCCTTCGGCTCTCTCAGCTTCAGCACTCTCGGCACTCGCTCTAAAACAAAGATATATTGCGTTTGTTAAACGTTCGAAACGCGGCAAAAAAACTTTACGCGAATGTTTAGAATCGCCGCCGACATTCCTCAAGGCGAATACCTCGTTTTACGGCTGCTAAAGAACTCGATTCAATAAAAAAAAAACAAAGCTTCGAAAAAAAAAAATTCAATTTTCCCGCCGTTTGGTTGGCGCTGTGGTGCCGAAAGAAAAGTTCGAAAATGCCGAAAGAAAAAAAAAGAAATGTGGAGAGAAAGGGAGGAGAGGAGACTTCGACCTCGTGAACTTACGGTATCGCGAACAGTTCGTACGACCTTCGAGACGCACGTTTATTCCTATCACTTGCACGGCTTTATGTCTCTTTGACAATCGCGTTTTTTCCCCCCAACGACGACGCGCCATTTTCCGCGGGTAAACGGCGCGGAAGAATTTGAAAAAGAGGGGGATTCCGCGCGCAGGCGTACCAACGGCGGGATTCAAATTTTCGGCGGTTCGTTCGTTCGGCGCGAAGCGCGATTTCGTTTAATTAAAGCACGTTGAAAAATGCGTATAAATAACAAAGATTGCTCACCAGTTGAGATCGTGTGAATGCGTTGGGAGGCACACGCACGCGCGTATCCATGCAAATAAAGAATCGACGCACTGTTAATCGGTGCACAATCCACGATATATCCTCGATTTAGATTACGCAAAAGTGCGGCATTTTTATCACGGCATCGGCTATCGACGCGACGGTAATAAGAGCCTGTCCAGATGGTCGGCGTATCGTATTCGCGGTATCGAAATTCATTCGGAAACTGGAAAATACTTAATTCCTACTTAACGATCGCGCAGAAACGATCTCTCACATTTTCTCAGAGCCGTTGCATTGTTTTGCGGAGTAACCTTCGACTAAACACATCCATCATCGCGCTCTATCCTTCCCCTATTGATTACCGATCTCTCACATGTCAGCATCGATCGCGCGCGAGATCGCTCGATCCCTGGCTTCGTTCGAACTGTTCGAAGACGGGGAAAAAGGTGGAATTCCCTCGGAAAAGCGCCGCCGAGAGTCTCTTTGGATTTCCTTCGTTACCGCTTGGAAAAACGAAAGTCGACGAATCGCATCACCGAGTTACGCGAGAAATCGCGTCAGCTGCTCACCGCGGCTGCTGCACTGACTGTCGAGCTGTTCCGTTGCGGCCACCGCGGTCTCCGCGAGAAGTGGAAGGATGAAGCGGAGGAGGATGAAGATTACGATGAGTACGTCGAAAGTAAAAAGTGGAAAGAAGCTGGAGGGAAGGGGATCGGGTATCGGCGCGACGAAGACGAAAGATCGGGAGATCGGTGTGATGGTCTTTGGAGCGAAGAGGACGAGGCAGCGTCGGAGGCATGCGGTGCAGCGAGAGAAGATCACTGGAGGGGAACCAGCGGCCGAGGAATACGGAGAAGATTGTGGTAAAAGAAGGAACGCGAGCGAGGCAAGGGGCCGAGGAGGGAACAGGACTACTCGCTGTTTATCCGTACTTTCTTGCCCCGCGCCGCACGCCAACCGAACATTAGAAAAGCCATGTGGCTGGCCTTTTTTTCCGACTCCTCTGCGCTTTTTTCAGCCTTTCCAGGGACGAAATTCCCCCGAGCGATGCGTCGCTTTTTGCCGTGGTTGGAGTTTTTAATGGGGGGATCGGGAAATTTGAAAATGTTGATTTTTGGGAGGCGGAAATTTTAACTTTCGTGATTCGGGCAGCCAAAAATGATCGTGACGTGGTTTACATGATTTTTTTGTATCACCTTGACAGCGAGTTTTAACGATGCATTTAATTCGCAGTTCATTGAAAATATGTGGTTTTTATGCATAGTTTTTATGCATGCGTTGTCGAACTTTGACGAAGGAAAGAAACATATTTTAATGGTGTTTTCCATTTAGTGTATCTAAGGCGATGATGATTTTTTGCGATTATGTGACGACGCATTTACTCGAAAATTATTACTTGAAAGAAACTCCAAAAATCAGGAGTCGAAAGCTTGTGCAAATAAATTGTTAGACACAGCTTGGTTTCGGAGGGACCGAAGATGATTTCTCCTTATCATCAAATTAACCCGAGCAAGAAACTTAATTATTTAAACGCAACATCATGCAACATTGTTGCCGAAAGTGATTGAATACGCGGTTCATGTTAATTGCGATTGCCTTGAATTTTTATTCCCGTGCAAAATTAATAATTCCAGTTACTTTAACGTCTCTTCGTTTCATTTTTATCGATAATCCAAAGGTTTTTTTCACCAGTTTTATCATTTGACGTACGTGTCTACAAAAATATCATTAATTCGCCAACTGCGCATTATTATTCCAAAACTACACCAACAATGAAAAAAAACTAGCGCTTTTTTTCGCTTATCGCGAAACTTCCCGGATTTCCCTGCTCGTAAATAATTAATAACCGGAGGAAAGTTTTTTTACCGGGACTGATAAATCGTCGTTGGCTCTCCGAAGAATTTCGCTTATTTTTTCGAGATTTTTTATCTGAGCACGCTCCGAGATCGTCGATTCTGATAAATGGGAACAATAAGAAATCTGACATTCCTGTAGTTACAGTAAAAGTTTGAGTCATGTCTGCTTGAATCACCGAGATTGCGTAATGAACTGTCATCTGCGATCCCTCCCGGTGGTCTGGCTTGACATTTCTTTAAAAGCATTTTGAGTCACAGTTCTTTCGAATTTTCCGCCCTGTAGGATGCCGCATGACTCAAGCCGTCATTTTTACTGCAGGAACAGTCATCGATAACGCTCGTTTCTTCTATTAACAGACGTTTATTTTCACCGCGATCGCGGCGAACCGTAGAATGCTCGGTGCAACATTTTTTGGCACGCTGTATGGGTACGAAAAAATGCAAAAAATCACCGGAAACCATAGAAAAACCGGTAATTCTTCGCATTTTTCTCTGTATTTTTCCATTTCCGCCAGGGGTGGAAGCTCGGAAACTCATTCGGCGTCGTTTTCCGCGACATCGTTTCTTTCTTTCTCGTTGCCGAATTTGTCGACGACGTGAACGAAGCGTTTTTTGAATTTCTCAATGTCCTTGGCTTCGAACTGATTCCAAGTCATGGATTTGGACCTAGTTTCGAATTTCCTCGACGTCGAGCCCGCGAGACTCGTCAGGGCCAAATCCGTGATTTCCTCCCAGTCCTAAAACGCGAGATTTGAGAATAGCGAATCGTAAAAATTGCGGGAACTCACGATTTCGTTCCTCATTTGCGGCTCGAACGCGAACGCTGATTCCAGCATCGCGTATTTTTCCTCGCTCACGTTTAGCCGCAGCAGGAGAAGGATCAAACTCAAAACCGCTTGTAAATTGTGCGACGAGCTCTTTCGTTCCTGAAAAACCGAAAAAAACAATTCTCATCTTCCAAAATTGCTTCTTTTAATCATTTAAAACGAATTCAAAATTTCGAAAAATCGAAATTAATTTCAATCAATCACACAGCTCCGAAACCAAACCTCGAATTTCCATAAATCCCACCTTTTGCGCCGTTTCATATTCGTCCAAAAGTTTCGAAAGAGCGCTATTCGTGGAATTCAAGAGCAGCGGTAACCCAGTGGACGCCAAAGAGCGCAAATTCCGTTCCCTGATACCGCGCAGCATTTTTTTCTCGATGTTCCTCATCTGCGTCATCGTCAAAACGATTTCGCGCTGCGAGAAATAAAAAAAAAGAAGCGTTCATTTAGGAGCGGCGGCGAAGCTCAAGGACGTACCATCAAGCTCTTCATTCGTAATCGAACGGCAAAGTGTGCCTCGATTTCATGCACGGCCACTTGAAGATGATTCTGGTTAATGCCAATCGCGAGATTTTCCGGCGATTTGTCGCGAAGTCTGTTGATTAGCTGCTGCATTATCAAGGGTATCGCGCCGCCTTCGCTGGATTGCACGCGGTACCGATTCGACATTAATCCCGACGCGATCGTTACAACCTGGTTGGAAAGAACGTGCTGCAGACCGAAAGAATTCATGACTTGTCTCTCGGAATAATCGCCCATGAACTCTGCGAAACGAAAAATCCAAGGTCAAATCACGATTTTATTCCGGTTCTTCGAGTGGCAAATCTTCGATTAAATCATTTTCGTCAGTTTTCGTGTAAATAATGATCAGAAACTCGAATTGCCCTTTCCATTTCCCGCAAAAAACAGGCAGAATGTCAAAAAATTCACCGGGAAACAGTTGGTTGAAATGCACCGAAGCCCCGGATCTTTTAACCGTGACCGCGACGGAAGCCGCGGATTCCGGAGCGCAAGTTTTCATCAGCATCTTCAGGGGCAGCTGGGCTGACTTTTGCACGACGCGGAAACTGCTGTTGTCGTTGCCGTACGTCGCGGTGACGCGAAACTCCGTGGAAATCGGCGGGAAATCGTCAGCCAATCGAACGCTGATCTCCGCCCTGTGCTTTTGGCCTGAAAGAACGCACAAGGCTGTCCAAAATTCACCGAATCTCCACGAATCCCGGGATCCATTCGCAACTCACAGAAATTGGGAATCGCGTAGCTCGGCCGGGAAAAGACCAAAGGTTTCGAGGCTTCGAGGCAGATTTGAACGTTCTCCAGGTTCGTGTAAGACGCGAGTTCAATCGCGACCTTGCACTTCTGAATCTTCGCGGTTCCTTCGTGAGATTCCAACTCCGGAGCGCAAGTTATCGTTATCTGGAGATCGGATTCGACCACCGGGTTCGCCAATTTCTTGCCTGGAACGGAATTTTCCTTATCAAGGAAAAGAAAATTCGAGGAATGGAAGCACGCGCTACCTGCGACATTGCTGGACTTGGAGGACTCTCGGAGCTCTTTCAACTCCTGTTCCGCCGCCACGTAATCGAACCCCCGTCGATGAGCTTGGGGCCCCGTGAAAAGGGACGGTTCTGAGCCGAGATAACAAGTCTCCAGTCGTCCCTCTTCGGACAGAATTACAATTAAACCCTCTAAATACTGGAAAGAACGTCGCAAACTTGCTTAATGCACCAATGAAATTCCTCGGCGTTTTATCACGCTTACCTGGAACTGCGCCCTGGCGATAGCCACGGGGGTGAACGGCACCTGAGCGGACCACTTCAAAGTCGTGCCTTCGTAGACCATCAGCGTGTTCGTATCAGCCACCACGATCACTATCAATTTGCCGTCCGGCTCTGGAAATCAAAGAATCTTTGACGATGCATTTTTCCCAAAACTCATGAATCGAAGGTCGAAAGGTTTACCAATGACGTAAGCTTGGAAGCAGAGCGCGTTGTACTCGAATCGTTTCATGCACTTCAAAGCCAAATTGCCGTCTCCGAAAGAATACAAATTGCGTTCCCCCAGAACAAGGATGCCGACCTCGAAACTGCTCAAGGTCACCACGTTGATGTCCAGAATCGCCTCTCCCAGATTATACGTCCAATCGGGCTCCAGGATTTTCGCGATTTCCTTGTTTTCTTTGTCAACCTTTCTCCCGGATTCGGCGATATTGGGGTACCTGGATTCATTTGTAGTTTTTTTAATTTCACCGCCCGGTGTTTGTAACACCCGAAACGTACTTGTAGTACTCCAGAATCCAGTTGGAATTGAGGGTGATGAAAACGTCGCTGTTGGGGACGTAAACGAGCGGCTCGGGCAGTAACGCGTCCTTGATTACGCGGCTGTAAACGTAAGCTTCCTGCTCGAAAAAAAGCAAGCTTCCTTCGAAAGTTTGCACGCAGATGAAATCTCGGCCCTCCACTCCCCCGAAGGAACCCGACGTCATCGCTACGGGAAATCGCGACAGGGAATGAACGTAAGCTTCCTCCAAGATGCAACGATCTCCTGAAACAGCGCCGAATTCGAGGTAAAAATTCTCGGCTTTGAGTCGAGGAATCGACCCACCATATTCGGCGGTTTCGCCGGCCAATTTCGCGGTGAACACGACGAGCTTTTGCGGCGTCAGCACCGCCAAACGCGGCTCCTGGGAACCCCTGAAACAGCGTCATTTTCTCATTCTTATCTTCAAAGTTCTGCGAATCTTCGTTGTTCGGTCAACGAAGCGTTAAAAACTCAATGGATTTTCACTTACGAAACGAATCTGCCGATTTTGAGATCGAGAATGCTGTCGGAGACTTTGACCTCGATAATGAGGTCGGTCGATTTGTACCCCGTGACGGATTTCGCGTCCTCGGACCAGCGCGACGAAGGGCTGTATATTCGTAAATATCCGCTATGACTTCCGACGATAATAACATCCTTCGCTTCGAAGCCCAGCAACGGAGCCACGAGAAGGCTGTTCTTATTGAAGCTTTCTTTCGCCCCGCACTCGGTTCTCCACCATTCTTTCGTTTTGAATAAGGACATCGTTAGCGCATTATCTAAATATAAAATTCGTACGGAGCCATTCCTTCGGAGCGTTCTTTTCCCAAATTATACCGTTCTACAAAGTGGCACTTGCGGCGAACCGTAGCGGATTATAGTTTGTCGTCATGGCAATCGACGATCCAAACAGTGCATCAAACTCCTCCGATATGCACGCGAAATAACAGACCAACCGAACCGATTTCATCGATTTAATGGGCATGCATTAATTTTTTTCCTCGCAGTTATTCCGGGGAACTCGCTGGAAAGCGCTGATATGATTTTAGGAATATTCCTCGTTTATATCGGGCTCGCAAATGCCCATGGGGCGGATCAAACGTTGGGGAATTTCCTTACCGACGCGGCAAAAGTGCTTCTCGCGCCGACGAAATTGTCGCTTTTGAACTGCCGGGATGAGGGTAAACGGAGGAATTTGAAATTTTGTTCTCGTTACGAAGGTTTGTTTTTCAGAAGAGAGCTTCGATTTGTCGAGGAAATTATCGGAGCATGGAATAATACACGATTTGCGCAATTCGGTGGGCGCATTTGGGTCGCGCGATGATGAACACCAGATTTCGTTTGTTCTAAATCTTGATTGTCCCGAGAGTTACGAAATCTTGATAAAGGTATTGATTACGTTCGTAGTCGAAATATGAAAACACTGATTCCGTATCTTTGCCAGGCAAACTCGAGTGGCCTATTCGTATTTCCATTAAAATGGCTCGTGTTACGAAATTTCGGCGACTCGATTGAAGACATCGATGTTCGTCATCTTTTCAGAGATTTGAGCGTTTTTCCGGACAGCTCAGTTTACGTCTGTCGGAAAATGACGGGCGAATTTGTTGAGATAACGTCGGTTTATCGACCGAGTCCTTTTAGGGATGTGATAGTAGAGGATCGAGGATTTTGGACCCCGGAAAAAGGGACTTATCTCAAAGATCGTGACGCAGCTTCCAAGCGGAGGCGCAATCTTTATCAAACGCCGCTGAAATCGACTTTAGTGGTGTGTTTTTCTTTCGTTTTCGGGAACTGTTTATCACGAGAAATGGTTGCTTTTAGTTTACAGATCCCGACACGATTAACCACTTGGATGATTACAAAAATCCCCACGTAAACCCTATTACGAAGTGTAATTATCACTGGATATTGGATCTGGTGAGAATGATGAATGCCACGTACGTTTTCTTCCAATTTTCCGGTTTTTAAAGACTTACGATTCACTGGAATTAACGCTTTTCTCATATTTCTTTTACGATGTCCAAAGTTATAGATGAAATATCTATAATTGAGCGAAATTCTCGCCTGACGAAGGCAAATTCCATACACGTTCGAAAAAAGCGATGCAAAAGTTTACGGTTTTGAATTTTTAACTTGCCAACTTCGAGTTGAGGAACCAAATTTCATAGAGGAAATTTGTAATAAATTTTATTTTCTACAACACAGAATTTTTTTTCTTTATATTTTGCATCTTTTATTTTTTCGAATGTGTATGGAATTTGCCTTCGTCAGGCGAACATTTCAGCAAGTGATAAAATTACGAGAAAAATGAGACACAAAAGCATAAAAAGCGACACTTTTGTATCATATTTAGTGTAGAGTTTAACCACACCAATTCATGGGGTTACCCTGATTCAAATGGGTCTTGGTCCCACATGATCGGGCAACTTCAAAGGAAGGAAATTGACATTGGAGGAACTCACACCTTCGTAACCGAAGAAAGAATCGGAATAGTTACCTACGTTTCCATGGACACGCCCACTGCGTAAAATTACAATTCTTTCAAAACTCTCGTTTATTTTAAGTTGAAAAAAGAACTTCGGTCAAGTTAAAATAACCAAAATTGCCCGTATAAAAGAGTCGGTAAGAGTTAAAATAAACGAGAGTCCGCTGCATTTTACACAGGTCAAAATTCATATTCCGGAAACCGCCCATGTCACTCGTCTCGAATTTGTTCACTCTGCCGTTTGACAAACTCGTATGGATCGCTACAGGGATAATGTTGTGCATCATATTTCCTATGATTTTCGTTTCGACGAATTTCGAGTGGAAGAAAATGGTTTTGAGACGGAATCCGTCGAACGAGCATATTTTGGAGGAAAAGAAGCCGACCATCAGTGACAATTTGCTCCTTATTATCGGCGCTGTATCACAGCAAGGTGGATTTTTATTGAAAACGAATTGAAAAATTAAGAATTGAGCCCGCGGATAGCATAATCGACGGAGCGCGCGAACCGTCGAAATGTTCGCCTGACGAAGGCAAATTCCATACACATTCGAAAAAATAAAAGATGCAAAATATAAGGGGCATTCAACACCAAGCCGGTTACTTTTTTAGGTGACCTCTTTTGATTTGGCTGAAAATTTTATATGTTATTGAGCCCGACAAAAGACGTATTCATGATTTTTTTGAGATTTTTTCGATGACTTTCTTAAAATATAAGTTTTTATCGAAAA
>JABFQM010002974.1:0-13181 GCA_022816865.1 Zelostemma sp. ZL-2020
TTAATTCTCGCTTTCTCCTTTTCTCAGAGAGAGACGAAATCGAGGTATGGCGCCCCTTTAAGAAAACTATAGTTTACAGTAGGTTACTCGAATAATCATTATACATCAATATTTTTGTTAAGTTTTTGCAAATCGCCCTCAAATAATTGCACTGTAGAATTGCTTTTTTTCATAGTACCGATTGTCTATACATATGTGCACAATATAAATAATGTAAAAACCGATTCTCTAAGGACCGTAAATTATGTGCTCTTTGACGTACATTACAATGTTTCGAGTATACTCATTTGAATAGAATATAAAAAAACGTTATGAGTTGTTTGCGGAACATTATAAGAATGAAACCGGGCAGATAAAAACTCCAATCGGCCAATCGACTTACTACAAATGTTTTAATTATCATGCGAATTTCACGTTTAAGTTACCGCGTAAAGATGTTTGCAATTTGCGGAGCGCTAATTGCACATGGTCCGCAATCGACGCTCTCGATATAAATGTCAATTAATCCTAGTCATGATCAGGAATCGATGCGGGATTTTTTTAGAAAACTTCTATAATGTGTGACGAACATTTGTCCCACTTGAAGTTTTTTGTAGCTCGAAATTACTGCCTTGATACTTGCTCTAATTTAACATTCCAATTATGCACGAGTCCCAACCAGGACTAATTGACAACTATTACACATTATTAACTTTTAATATATTTATAAGCACGTTAATCAACTTATCGTTGTCGCTACCGTTAACTGAGTATCTGATTTAAATTTTCAATCCCGTCGCACATAACTTTCTAAGTTATGGCAATTTTAGTTTTGAAAAGTATATTGATTTTTGCTGTAAAAAAATTGTCAGTATTTATTTTTTATTTCGAACAATTAAATGCGGATTAAAAAATTTCACATCGAAAAAAGTTGCGTCTCGTCATTTTGGATAACTTGGCAATTTTTAAAAAGCAATCAAGCTCGTTCGAAAATTAAACTTGATTGGTCAATACTTTTACCCGATTCCGAGCGCAATGGTTTCCCACTCATTTGAGGTTTTCAGAGGCAATAAATGAAGCGCGTTGATCACGCTTCATTTAAAGACAAAACGGTCTATTCATATTTGTGGAATCTGCAGCAATTAGTGTTTAAAAAACCGCATTTAACTGTGCTGGAAATTCTTTCTACGTTTTTCATTTTTGTCTTTAAAAGTAAAACTCGAGAAAAAAAAATGTTACGTATATAAAAATGGGTCTCGAAATTATCAACAATGCCGTATTTTTTATTTTGTACGTAATAATTGTATCAAATTGAATTTAAGTTGGACGATACTTTCCCCTGTTTTTTAACGCAAGTCGAAGACGTCGGTTGTCTACATACTTCGAATTATTCATTTTACATTCCTCGATAACCACGTACAGAAAGTTCAAAATTCTTCTACATTTGTCACACAATCAGTATATTCCTTGTTTTCCCATTGAATGTTTTATCTGGCCGCATTCTCATTGTCTTCAACATCCAAACAAAATGTTATCACTTATCGAAGTACCTCATTCTTTCAATCACACGTCACCGCCGTCAAGTTAACACCTTAATATTCGTGTAAGTCCGCGTCCAGGACGTAAACGGGGTGGACAAAGGTGGCCAGCGATATGTACGAGGGTCGAATTTGCGGGGGCTGCTTGCGCATCGGATGATATATTATGGGGCGCTGTTTGCACTTTGACAACATCGCAGGGCATAAAAACGCTGACTCATTTAAAGCGGCCCTCGGGATTGCGCCGCGCGGCACGCGGATCTCCGGCTTTTCCCTCCTGCCTCCTCTGCCCCGGCATTTCCCCACCCACCCCCGACAAATCTCCTCTTCCTTTTCGTCCCTCTTTCCATTCACCCCTCTCGGCTTCGCGTGATTTTTTTTCTTTCCGCGCCAACGGCACCGGACTCATCCTCCTTCCCCCCCTTTTCCTCCCTCGGTATCTTCTTGCGCTCGGCAACTTCGAGCCACCGCGAAACTTATTTCTTTCGTGGGTATACGCGGGCATCAATCTACGTGGTGTCTTACAATTTTTCATTGATTTAAACCATGAGGATCGCGGTTAATCGTGTTACGAAAAATGTGTTTTTTAAATTGTTCCTTATTGAAATTTGAGCGATGAACTTTTGGTTCTTTTTTTTAAAGATGGAAAATCTTGTTGATTTTGTGATGGATTGTTTTCTTGGAAAAATGTATCGTCGGAATTTTTTATCGGTGCAAAAATGCTCTTTTTCTATTTTTCGCTTTCTTCCTTTCTTGCAATTCAGAGAGAGCTTGAATGCTTACTCCTATTTTAATGGTCGTTTGTAATTACAATTCTTCGTATAATTTTTATTACGACTAATTAATTGCGATGGTTTTGTATAATTCAGTTCCATGACTGAAGATTATTTTCTGGAAGAGAAGGGGTTGGAAATAAATTAGCGGATGATGCGAAGTGCGGACTTGGTAGGGAGAAGAATTTCATTGGTAGATAACATTTAATTGTTGATTCTCATTTGAGAAGTTTAATTAGAAAAGTGGAAAGAATCGTGACAAATCGAAGAGTTTTCATTTCCCGCAGTTCGAACATTTTCTTTCGTTTTTTTGTGAATTATCATCGATGAAAGATTAATTTCGATTGTAATGAAAGGAATACGTTTATTAGAATAATTATAGAACAATTTGAAGTTAAATTGGCTCATATTCAAATTATCTCATCATTATGTCAGTAATTTTTGTTTCGAAACGATCTTTACAAATTCATTTTTGTTCAACTCTCTATTTCAATATCGTATATAAAATTTTTGCGGTGTAAAGGTTATAAAATATCTAAATTGGCATAAATAAACACTACCGTGTTTTGCGAATTAAGACTTCAGTTCGAAAATGTTAATTCAGATGAGATTGTTAGTTAACTTGGGAGAATTTCGTTATTAACGTATGAACAGTAAAGTTCTCAAAAATTTATTTTAAATGAAAAAAAAATATTCAATTTTGGATAAAATAAAGCCAACTTCCGCTAAATTGACCGAGTGTAATAGACATTTTAAAAGCTCATTTGACTGGCGCGGTGATCGAGGTGTCTTCAAATATCCCGTCAATTCATGCAATTGGTCATTGCTGTTATCGAACTAGAAAGCCGAAATAGTTATCGGAAAAGCACGGGCCCGTTCTGGAATCAGTCCGTCATCGATCATACTAGCGTGTACATCGGAGTGGCAGTGAACCTTCCGAGGACGTGGAACAACTTTACACCCGTGCATTGTTCATTTTGCGTTTAATTTGTCATCTGAAAAACGATTGGTCCGCCCCTTCGGAACCTTATCTGAAGCGTGACTAAAATCTTTCTTTTACGGCAGCGCTGGTGCTCAAAAGCAATATTGCTAAACATGAGTAGTTCCCCAGCGTTCGCGGAAGGTCAAGCACCGAGTAAACAAGTGACAAGAGTCGAAGATTCTTTGTCAAAGAATTATTCGGACATGTACGTTAAGTACGAGTACAGTTCCCATGACGATATGGATGACTCCAATGGATCCGGTGGCTCTCCCACATCAGGCCTCAAGTATTTAGACCATCCACACGAAAACAACGGAAATTCCGTGACTTGGGCCGCCGCGAATAACTCGCACCTCAATCAGCATCATCTCTCACATCCGGTACGACCAGAAGTTATGATGATTCCGGAACAACCATCTTCCGGACCGGCGCCGCCAGCGATGCCGATTACGCCAAATTCCTTATCCCCGCAGACTTCCGATCACCGGAATTTACGCATGAACAAAAGGAGATATAGGAAATTATCGGACGTGCCAAAGAACCATACGCCAAATAAAAATAGTAAGACGTTTTCTATGTTACTCGAATTTCGTCGCGATGTTTGCTTTATTTGAAATTTGTCGTGTCTCATATTTGTATCTGCTGGGGGTTTATCAACACTCGCAATTCGTCGCGGAGTATTTACCGATTTTGTTTTGAACTCGAGGGGAACGGTTCTGAAATTTTGGAGAATGGCGATTTAACTAGTTACTCATGTGGGTCACGTAATTTCAAGTTTTTCTACAAAAATTATGTTACTCTTACTATCAGTGGGTTTTTCTCATTTTTTATTTCAGTTTCTTACCGAATAGTTCGATCTGTTCTTTTGTTCAACTGAATTTTCAATTTTGTCGGAGATTTTCGAACAATTTTATTATATTTAATCGACTATCTATCTTTTTTCTCCCTCTCCTTGATGAAGACATTTCCGTCTAGTCTCCGCCTCTCCTTTTGTCGGAATTTCAACGACAGTATAAATAATTAACGTTACTTGGCCACTTTGATATCAACATTTACAATCTCGGCTTACGAAGAAAACAAACTACGATGTTAATTTATAAAATATTCAAACGTTTTTCAATTAAGTTGCTAATTTTTTACTACACTTTTATGTAGAAAATACACAAGAGATAAAAAAACTGTAATTAATTGCATAGACCGATTAAATTGCAATGTAAAGTAAAATAGTTCCGAGTTTACTACGTTATAATGTTGCATTGTTTTCGAAGCGCTTAGTATCTACTTACAGAAACGCGTTGAAGTGCGAGCATTTTGAAATGCGATATTGTACTTTCATGAAGCCGATCTTTATAAAACGGATCTCGTTTGGGGCCACGAGTAAATCAGGTTTGAGTAACGAGCGAGCCATTAAGTCAACTTCGGGCTCGCGAATTTTAGCAATTCCCTTCGAAAAAGTCAAATGTTTCGGAATTTTCAACAAATTTAACGATGATGTTATAGTAGAACATGAAGCAACGGAAAAATATGAGGACAGGACATATAATTTGTTTTTAATTACAACAAAACAGATAAGACAAATTTTACAAGTACAGGCGTATTAAAAATTTTTGTTTCAATTCTCGACTTTGATAAGAAATTCCAAAAATAGGAACGTGTTTAATAGTTCTACGACACGAACGGAAAAATATAATACGAATCAAAAGTTTTGTCTCAAAGGCAAGCAGAAAATTCCCAACTCAAAAAAGACTTGAACGCGTGTGTTAAATTATTGAACTCATCGAGGATTGAGAAGCGTTTAATTGGCGATGTAAGGGCTTGATAGCGCAGCGGGAGCGGTGGCCTTCCCGGGTTGGAACACCTACTGAGAGACATAATCGTTTTGTTTCCCCGTTCATTCTGTAATCCCGCCACTCGTCTTGAGTAATTCAAAGTATCAACTCGTGAGAACAGAAATGAAAGCCCCGAAAGCCGCTTTAACTTTTTAGCGAAAATTCAACATATCCTCTATTTTTTTAGGCGATGATAGGCAAATGAAAAGCGGCAAAAGGCAACGGACAACGTATACGAGCCAACAGCTGCTGGAGCTGGAAGCAGCATTCAAGAGCAATAGATACCTCATACGGACAAATCGCGCTGAAATGGCTCACTCCCTGAACCTTCGCGAGCGCCAGATCAAGATCTGGTTTCAAAACCGGAGGATGAAGTACAAAAAGGAACAGCAACACTCTGCAAAATATCAGGACAAAAATTCGCAGTCCACGAATGATTGCAGATCTTGGCAATCCAAAGATCGTCCCTACTTGATGCCAGGAGCCGCAGGAAGCAACAAGAATGCGCGTAAGTCAATCTTCCAACATTTTCAACCTAACCTCGCTATCGCGATCGCGATCGCAATAATCTAATACGTTCTTCTTTCTTGTGTTTTCTTCAGGTCAATTAAGCCAGAGCTGCGAGAGAAACAGTCCAATTTGCCATGAAAGCCAGATCACTGAGAACCCGATGTATTCTCAAAGTTATAAGGAAGATTACGCAGCGCCTCCAGGCCAGTACACTTTTCCTTCACAGTACACTACGGCGGTTTCCCAACCAACTCCAAATATCTATTGGCAGCAGCAGCACCTGCAGAACAGATCTGCGATGATTCAACAAGAGAGACAGTCTATTTTATACCCGCAACAAGCAAGGGATCACGCGATCTTGCAGCAGCAACACCAGGAAGCTAAACTGGGAAGCAACAGGCATCTTCTGCGACAAAACTACCTGCCGCAACCAATGATGTCCGGTTACTTGCCCCCGCCGGTTCCCCATTCCTTACTTCAACAACCTGCTCACGTCATGTTGCAACATCCGCAATTTAATCACCCGCATCAGTACCAGCCGCAGCAGAACATCCAATTCGCCCACAACTTAGCGATCAACTCGGATCCTCATTACCCTTCAGTTCTTAATAAGGAGCTTTTACGGAAACCACAGGCAGCCCACACTAACGTTAATAACAACGTTAACTCGGCGAAAAGTAAAAACGAGCAGTCCCCGTATTATAATGATCTGCCGATCCTCGTCAACGAGGATCTTGCCGCGATGGAAACCATAGAACCGTTAGGCATCGCGTCAGTTACTTCGGTGAACAAGGCCTCCTCGACGAGTTGGCAGGGGACGGAGGATAACGCGAATAACGTGGTTTTGCAGCCTTTGTAACAGTCGGAGTTAATGCGTTTTTTTTTGTTTCGAAAAGTTGTACTTTTGGCCGCGGTCTACGACTGTTTGAATTTTTGTTTAAATTTTTGATAAATTGTTTGAGGAGACTGAACGCGAATTTCGACCATTTTTTTTAAAAGAAGAATTGAAAGAAAAGTTGTTTTAAATCTTGAGCTACGTGTTTTATGAGTAACAATTTGGTAACTTTTTAGGAAAAAAACATTGAACCAAAAGTTATTTCACAGCTCAAGCTTCAATTTCCGCAAATGAATCGGAATATAGACGATAAATTTATTTGTTTTCGATTACTTGATTAAGCGCTACTTTTAGCGAGTTATTTTAAGCGTGAAGGTTTGAAGATTGATCCGTTTTAATGCATGGTCCATTTTTAATTGCGACTTTTTACTTAAGCTCGTATTCCTTGATTGTTCAATAGTTAATTAGCTGTAAAGCATATTATGTAGGTAATAAATTGACAGAAAATTAATTGCATTGTTTGCATTGAAAACTTCAACTTGAACCAAAAACTTTATCACCAAATATCAATTTCTGCAAGCTCCTAATACGTTTTCGTGCAACTCTCGGTTAAATTGACGACTGGATATGAGGAAGCGAGCGCAGAATTCGCGAGGGGAGCAAGGGGTGGCGCAGTGCCGAGGGGCGGCAGTGGCGCTGAGTGCAAGGATGGGGTAAGTTTCAACTATGATTTCCATTCGCCAGCCATCCATCTTGTTTGAGACTGGAAACTGACAGATAGACGTGGATCCGAGTGCCGGTGACGTGGCAAGTCTTGCGTAACTGCATGTGTGCATGTGTGCAATCTCATCGCACGCACACCGCTGCTAACATTCTAAAAGTCCCAAAAATTTGAATGAATTCGTGAAATTCGAGCCTTGTCCGGGGCTACCGAGACTGGTCTACTTGCACTTTTCACTAGTTTTCTTCGAAAAATCCGGGACTTGGGGACGTCGATTTTCCCAGGGCTTGGTGGGTGCTTCGAACGTGAGCATTTCGAAATAGCCGCAAGGGTCATGTTGAGATTCCCGACGCGGTTGAATGCTTGCAGTTAAAACGTAGAAAAATTGAAATGGGCGAGGCGAAGAATGAATAAAGATCAGAGAGAAGGAGAGTGAGGGTCTCGAAGACGGAAGTTAGGTTTGCCAGTCTGCTGGGGGCGAGTGCACACCAGTGATATTAGGTAGAAACGCATGAACTTTGATATATTCGAGGGGTCCAGAAGGCGCCATGCTGCGGCAAGTATCCAAACTATACGTGACCTGCAACTTTTCAGTAGCGTCTTTTGCTGCGATATCGACGCTGCAAATATACGGCTTCTTGTTCGCGACAGTTTGACTTTGAAACGTTTCGCGCGAAAATCTCTTGCGCCCTTCCACCCCGAGTTATGTATTTAGGGGCTATTTTGGCTTTTCCGATTTCCACATTCAACAATCTTTTTCATCTTGGATGATATTCAATAACTGAAAGTCGCGATAGGAGTTTTCTAGCCATATCTTAATTATTTTCAGTTTTGATAATTTTATATTTGAAAATTAATGTTAATGTTTTTTGTGACGGTAGGGAACTCCAATATTTTCATGCTCAAAATCGACGGAATTAGTGGCTTTTCATGATTATTAAAAATCGATCTACTTCTATTAGTTTAACTGAAAACAAATTTCAACAGCGAACCCGTTACAAATTCTAGGTGATTATATAGATTCCATCGCAACTAGTCGAGAAGCCCATTTTTTATCAAAGTCATAAACATACAATTTAGCTAAATCAATCATCACTTCAATTCAGTGATGTATTTTTGATGTGAAACAATCGTTTTGTATTACAAACTCTATTATACAAATACCAGCGGTGTTTCGGTTCTTATAATTAATGAATTTGTGAGCTCGGTGTTTTCCTAAAAAGATTTTCAATGACTTTAACAGGGAAAAAGTTGAAAATGGTAGGCACATTTCTTTACAATAGTGATGTTTTTTTTTTCATCAGTAAAATTGTTGAGGAAGTACAAAATGGAATTTAAATTAGTAATTCCAATTTATTGCAAGCGAATGTTTCAGATGAAAATTAATTCCTTTAATAATCCCAATTCGCCTACTATAACATTATCTACAAATTTATTGACATGTCTTTCTAATTTCGTTACAAGTTTATCGTATTGGAATTATTGTTCTTAAATAGGATTTTCTCATGAACAATTTATCATTTTACAAGGTGAAATGTTCTGACTGCAGAAGCAGTTTGTTGAAATTATTTCCCTAAATAATAATACAGAATTCTTATACGTTAAATTCAATTTATACATTGTCAAAAATTATTTTGCATTTTCTGGAGGTAAAGAAAACAGCCTGCAAAGTGAATATGGCCAGGTAAACAGAATTATATACACCCCGTGGAAAAATTAGTATTAATATACACGACACTTTTCTCGAGAGACTGCAAGAAGTGAAACATGTAAATGGGTTACGCTTCCAGTCGAGCGCGTCGCGCCAAGTCGACGCTGCGGAACGATTAGTCCAAGGGAATTCAAATTCGACCAAAAATAACTCAAAAAGTTATTCGACCGAGTTGAGAGGACGGAAAAGAAGTGCCCGGAGCCGGAAGAAGTTTCTCGCGCTCGTTCTGGCGTAAGTCAAGTGCAAATCCGAATGCGGCTCTTCTCTGAACGGCGTGAGAATTCGAGACGAGAGTGGATAGCGGAAAACAAGGGAAAATAAAGCAACGTAAGGATCGCCGCAGGAAAAAGAATGAGGGCGCTGTCAGCTGGTGGAAATTATTCTGATTATGCTAATTCCGGTTCTGTTCCACTCCTTTACCCAGGCGTCCCCAGTACCATTGCTTCCCTGCTCCCTGCTCCTGTCTGCGCCATCTTTCACGGAGGATATTTATAATATAGGGGCGCCCGAGCAGTTTCCAACTCTTTTTGGTCCCGATCTCTAAAATTTACTCCCTTCCCTTCTTCACGGCAACACATAGCTGTCGATCAATTCATTCGTTCCCTTCGACGCTCGACAAAACAATTTCTCAAATTCAAAACGAATTAACGATTTATGTTCCGCAGGGTTGCCATTAAAATTTCTATCTGAAATTCTCTGACTTTTCTGCTCGAAACGTGATTACGAAAACGTTCCCTGGCTAAAACGAAAATGCCACAGTTTTAGGTTCTTCATGCATATTCACGAAAGAAAAATTGGGAAGGTCCATGGACCCTTGCAAATTCAACAGACTTTGATTTCCCCTCCGCAAATCGAATGAGACGAAGAAGATTTCATTAATTTCAATCGGATTATATACCTCTCCGACCTTTTAATTCGTAGCTCACGCATGGCTCCATGCACTTGTTCCATTAGACGATTCGACTGAAAAAGGCAACGTAGGTGGTCATCCAAACTGCGAATTGATTAATCACCGGCAACTGTATTATTTCCTGTTCAACTCCGGTTGACCGCGTCGACACGACAACTCCGCGCAAGGGAGGCACATTGAATTTCGAGGCTTTCACGAGATAAATCGCAACCACACTCGGTCAAGACACAAAGAGGCATACAAGTCATGACTATACCGCTGCCTCCGCAGACAGGTTTCGTATAAACATGTCAGATTGGCATGTTCACCGAGCTAAGCTCATTCATCCATCACTCGACAGCTTCTCGGGCAGAGCCCGTTGAAGATCGAGATTCCACGTTGTCTTTCTCAAACGAGATATTGTTCGCCCGATACAATGCAATAAATGTGTTCCTTTCTACCAAATCTCGTTTACGGAAAATTCTTTCGAAGTTCGAACGGAGCGAAATCAATGAAAATTAAGTGGTAGAACAATAATTGGTCAAGAGGAACAATTTTTCAATGTCATTTTGTTGGTCCTACATCTACCTACATGGTTTTTTTACCAATTTTACTCAAAGACCGAGTAAAATATTTCATAGATTTCCATAACTTCGCGCACACAAGCTCATCAAAAAACATGTCAAACATACATTGATAGAGGCGGAAAGTCCAGTTTAGCTAGCAAAATCCACCTTATCGTAATTTCGGCAAAAACTGATTTGTCCCAGCATACAGTACGTACCGTTGTAGCATCTCTTTCCTTAATCTCGATGACGAGGTACTTTGCAGAAGGTAAAAGTGAGACGAGCGACAAAGGGGATGATAGGTGTAGTTTCCAGGCGAAAAGGAACCTCATGACGTATGGCCCGACGTCGAGCCACGTCACTCGATTTAGAGGATGAAGTTGCGACACGCGGACGGCGACAGCTAAGGCCGCCCCGAAGGCTGTCTACCTTGCTGACGGCATTGTTGCCAGGGAAATCAGACGAAAAGGCGCGATAACTAACCGCATAATAAATGAACTGTTCACGGCTCCCCAGCGATAGACGGAGATAGACGCAGGCTGAAGAAGCGCGAGCACGTGGGTATCTGTGACACGACTTTATTCAAAGGAAGTGTCGTAAAAGTATCCTTCGTAATGGATAGCGCGGGAAACGAAGCGAGAATCTCGCGCGGCAAAAGTGCAACGCGACTTTCGGAGCTCGCATATTTTTATGAAAAAATGCTTAAGGATTCTCGTTTGTTCGTTTGCAAATTTTACGATGTTCTTTCGTGTGTAGATGCGAGCGGGTCAAGTGTGCAGCGTCGTAATAAACTTATCGAAAAGAGACCGGAGATAGCTGCTGAAGGGATACCTGGTGCGAAAGTTCGCTCATCATCGTCAACTGACAGTAAAGAAGCCGACCTTCGCCACCGATATCAAAAGCGCTATACCACATCGCTAATTCACTGATAAGGAATGCTCGTTGGGTGCTTTGCTACCCTCGAACTCAATACTTATTGCTTCGTATCTCGACGTTAAAGTATGGGGCTGGGGAAGAGGGAAAGAACTGAAATTACCGCGTGGCTTCTTCGAGGTGTGAGAGCTTTTGCCATTCTTACAAGTTTTTTCGAATAAGTAAATTTGGAAACAAAAGTTTTTATTTTCAATGAGCAAAACTCGCTCTTTTCGATAAGAATTTAAAGAAGCAAAGTGAGAAATTGGGAAAAACGATCGTCAAAATTGAGATTACGTTATCAGAAATGCTTGCGACGTTTTCGAATGTTGCCGCGTGCGTTACGCGATTACAGTGAAAAAAATATATTGAAAATCGTAATTGAAAGCAAGGTTTTTTTTGAGAAGGTAATTAAACCACACCACGTGATCGCTTGATCAACGCGTTGTCGTAATCAGTCTATATTGAAAAATGTTTCGTGGAAATACAAAAGCTCACGACCGATAATGGCGAAGCGAGCGGTGTACTACTTTCCTATCAACGCCGCAGTAAATTTAATGTGATACATCGCGATAAAGGAGACGTCCGGGAATACCAAAGTACGTAATGCTCAAGGTAACATTGTCAATTGATCTATCGCGGCGGAGCGAAGGGAGCGAGCGCGGAGGATTCTTTCACGACTTAACGAAATCTGGTAATGGAGGAAGATAGGGGATGAACGAGCAGCTTGGTTTAAGAGGCTCGCGGTTGGCTTTATTTCGCTGAATTTAAGCAAAAGAAAAAAAAGTACGACGACGAACGGACAAAGAAAACTTTACCGGGAAATAAACGCGAATTGAATTAGAAAAGCTGGAAGAATCCACGAATATTTTTCGCGGATTCTTCGAGAGCTAAATGGAAATTCCTTCTGAATTATCTTCGCGGGGATATTTGAAATGTCAGCACATAAAAAAAACAACAAAACGCTCAACGCCGCGAGAGATCGCGAGAGCTGGTCGGGAAGAGCCGAGGGATGAAAGAGGACGCAGGATTCTGTAAGAGGCGAACACAGTGGTGTCTCAGTGGGAGGCAAGAACGATAAGACGCCGTGAGTAATGAGCAATGCCACGAGTGATATCGCGAGCTGGAGCGAGATATTCCTCGTCGGCGGGCGGATACCGCGGTAAAGAGGGAGACGCCGCTGCAAATCAACTTTTATACTCAAAAAAGTTCATTATTGGTTCTCCATAAAAAGTGAAGGGGGAGAAGATTTCAGAAGAAGGTGCTTCTTCGCGAAGAAACGGCATTTGAAGAAGCGCGAACGAAGGAATGGAAACTCGAAGGGAATTTTCGTTGGTAGATGTCCCAATTATCGACGTGCTAAGCAAAACTCTTGGAGATTTTTCGAAAACACGTCAAATATGATACATTTTTTTACCTTTTCAATTCTTTTTAATATACACTTTTATGAGATCTAAAGTATGGAAAGTTGCAAAATTCTCTTCTAGAAAAAGCAAAAAGTTTTTAGTTGCAATTCAAGTAATTTGTGCATAATGATAATTTTGAAAAACGAGTTGATTGCAAAAATGGGATTAATAATATTATTATTAATCCCTTAATATTATTATTTATTATACCTTCTCACCAAGTTCGTATAGTCACAATATATTGTCGACAGACGGTGGAAATATAACATCGAACTTGAGAATTGGATAAAATCAATTCAAACTTTGAAATTTCATTCTAAATTTCACCAAACCATGGCAATTTATTTATCCGGTTATTTATTTACTTTGCAATGAAAAGGTGTTTTTGTTAAAAGGAAAGGATCTTTCTTATTTTTTCGTGATCCTGTCGAATACTGGGACATTTATCTAAAATAAAAAAATTGGGGTGGGAAGTTAACGAGATATTGTGTAAACTTGAAAAGATAATCGGTTCGTGGCGTTCGCAAAAC
>JABFQM010002975.1:0-13181 GCA_022816865.1 Zelostemma sp. ZL-2020
GAACATGCAAATTGGCTAAGAAATAAACATTTTTCTTTTAAAAAACTGTTAAAATTTTCAATTGTTCGTTACGAGCATTTTTGCACAATTTTTTCAGTGGCTTATTTTTTTTCGTGAAGAAGATGTTAAATAAATTATACTGGCATATTAAATGTAATTAATAACGACGCGTTATAAATATTTTTTCTAATTCACCCTTGCATTAAAGTATCGATCCACCTTAAGCGAACACTTTCTTTCGGCTTCGTAATTACTTTCACTTTGTTTTATTGAAGAAACGTGACTAATCACCGAAGGAACCCACCTTGAAAATTTTGTTGATCTTCACTCTGTATGCAATCTCATACTCGTTTACGAAAATTGACTTCCACACTCTTACGACAGCGACTGTAAAGCGAAATTTCACAAGCTTGCATTACTGCCTTGGCTGCAAGGTACGAAACAGTTTCGGTTGCGGGGTGAACAACCGAATCATTGTCATGCAATATTTAGACTTTACAAAGAGAACAGGTCAAATTTTACTATTTTCGCAACGGCGAGATTTAACGTTTCGTTCCAGCGATAAAATTCCGATCCGCTTCGTATGAAGGATTTTACATTTATCATCGAAGAAAACGCATCAAAAAATGCGATCTGCCGTTGCCGGAGAAAACTCGGTGCCGGGAAGTGAATAATTTGTTGTTCACCCGACGTCTCGGCGCTCTTGAGTGTACGAAGGATAAATTTACGAGTGCATGAAAGTCCGAGAAATTTAAGCACGCTAAAAATGACGCGAGCCCCAGGGAGACGATTGATTAAACCGTGGCGTTTTACGGTTCCCTGTTAAGTAGAGCGCATTCATTCGCGATCCGGGCCGACCAGGATCGTTTGATCTACTGCCGAAGAACGCTTCTCTTTCTGCTTTTTGTTATAGAGAATCAATACCGCTATCGCGACATATATTACCCGGGTGTGAATTACGCACTAAAACAGTCGCTTTTATTGATCCGACGCGTGGTTTTATGAAATGTTTCAGCATACAAATTCATGTTACGAGAAAGAAACGAGTAACTGCCGAGCTTTAATACAATCTTGCGTAATAACGTTGGTTTTATAGATTTTTCACATTTCTATTACGACTGTGACGTTAAATTGTGCAGTGAACGAAGGAAAATGATTTACCGAAATCTGATTGGCAAAACTGTGCCTGAGGGTGCTCTAGCATACACGAACACGAATCCACCTCTTTCACTGATAACGAAATCAGCGCCAAGAGAGAAGTTAAGATTTTGTAGAACGTGAACGTCCGCCCCATCTGAAATGAAGAAAAATCGTGTTACAGAGCGATCGATACCTTTCGAATCTACTAAATTAATCAGAAAACAGACGATCCTTTACCATTTTACCCTGTGCACGGAGCATTTGTCTCTAAAAGAACTTCCAAATAAAAAAAGAACGGCTGTAAATTCTATCGCTTTCTGAAAAAACAACTTGACTCTAAAATGATAATTTTTGAGTTTTTGTGATTTTCATGTATAAATGGGGCGTTCCACGCCAAGTCGGTCGCTTTTTTAGGTGACCCCTTTTGATTTGGCTGAAAATTTTATATGTTATAGAGCTCGACAAAAGACGTATTCATGATTTTTTGAGATTTTTTCGATGACTTTCTCAAAATTCGAGTTTTTATCAAAGAACTAGGTTTTTTTTTGAAACGCTCATAACTTTTCGAAAAATCCACCAAATGAGTCGTTTCTTTTCCTAAATTGCTTGTTTTCGAATGCTTTTCGAATTGAAATTTTTTTTTAATCTACAAATCTTAGTTATAGCCTCCATTTTTTTTTTTTAGTTCAAAGCAAACAAATTTTTTTCTCGAAATGTTTCCCATTTTTGATTTTTTTGAAAAAATTCCTAAAGAAACTTTTATCAATTTGAAGATTTTTGAATTTGGCATTAGCGTGGGCAGAAAGTAATTTCCAATTTTTTTTCAATTTTACAACATTTTTTTCCTCATTGTATGTTTGGACTTAATTATACTCTAAAACATTTTAAAATAATCCTTTTTTTGACTCGTTAAACTCTCTAACATCTTGACATTGAAATCACACTATTTTTTCATAATTTTTTAAGTAAAATAATATTTCAATTATCAAAAAAGTTAAAATACAATTAACTCGAAACAAATGCACGTCAACATGCGGATGCATGCAGTTATATAATTAAATTATTTTACTAAAAAAATATGAAAAAAGAGTGTGATTCCACTGTCAAGATGTTAGAGAGTTTAAGAAGTCAAAAAAAGGAATATTTGAAAATGTTTCAGAGTAGAATTGAGCCCAATCATACAATATGAGGAAAAAAATTTTGTAAAATTGAAAAAAATTAGGAATTACTTTCTGCCCAAGCTAATGCCATATTCAAAAATCTTCAAATTAATAAAAGTTTCTTCAGGAATTTTTTCAAAAAAATCAAAAATGGCAAACATTACGAAAAAAATTTTTTTTGCTTCGAACTAAAAAAACCAAATGGAGGCTACAACTAAGATTTGTAGATTGAAAGAAAATTTCAATTCGAATAGCATTCGAAAACAAGAAATTTAGGAAAAAAACGACTCATTTGGTGGATTTTTCGAAAAGTTATGAGCGTTTCAAAAAGAAAACCTAGATTTTTGATAAAAACTTATATTTTAAAAAAGTCATCGAAAAAATTTGAAAAAAATCATGAATACGTCTTTTGTCTGGCTCAATAACATATAAAATTTTCAGCCAAATCAAAAGAGGTCACTTAAAAAAGTGGCCGACTTGGTGTGGAATGCCCCAAATGGTTGTTTATAATCTGGAATATCACTGCGTATGATATAGGTACCGAAAAGTTACTGATGTTTCTTGAAAATCATTTTGTTGCTCATTCCATTCTTTTAATATAAACGTGATTATAACAATTGTTGAAGACAAGTTAATGTTGGAAATTAGAATTGAATTTTATAACGTATGGAAAATCGACGTAAAGTTTTTTCCCTATTTTCGGAAAAACTTTGATTAAGACAAGTTTTTTGATGTTCTCTTTTTGATGGTAGGGGATAATTTACGACGTAACTTTGACAGAAATGATTTCCGAAGAGGGTCGAAATTATAGGCCGGAAGCTTGAAATAAGAAATAGATTTTGGTGACACTCCGTGGAAAGTTGAGAATGATGAAAAGTCGAATCCTCGGAGCTAAGTTGGGAGAAAATTGTCACTTTCGATAGATTTATTTCAAATTTGAAAATTAGTCGTTTTGGATCGGAAATAACTTTAATGTTTAGGGCACAAGTAGAAATCACTGTTCTTTTCACGTGGTAAAAACTTGAAACGAATCTGTCGAAACTCGAACGTGACAATTTTCCCCTAACCGCGGACAAACCACTTTAACGACCGTTAATGGAGTGTCACCGAAATCTATTTAAGTTCAGTGTAAATTACGTTTTCTTTACAAAATAAATTGAGAAATAGTAACTTTTTCTCGTGTATGAAAACCGATAAACTATAAAAAAGGCATTACGAAAAAGAGTATACCAAAAACAAACAACTTTACACGTAGAAAAATTGCACACTTTTATAGAATACAAAAAGACGTGCCAAGTTTCAATCCAACTTGAGACTTAATAACTGTTGCACGCACCGGAGAAAAAACAAAACAACAACCTCATTTATATTCAAAAATGTAATTAATGATTTGATATTATAGAAGATTAAAATTATTACCATTAATAAAAATTAAACATTTTTCAAACAACTTTAAGCTTTTTCAAGACTGCCTTCGCTTGAATACGAATAAAAACTCTTTATCTTTATAGAACTTGAAGCAATTGCATTTTTGAAAAATATTCAACTCATCTCTAAACTCTAAAAAAGTGAACCGACTGATCAAATGCTCTTCAATTAATAACCAATTATTCATTTTTCGAGTGTCTTGAGTGGCAAATATGATTACATCTTGGTAAACATTCATTAATTTTGCTGAAGATACAATAAAAAATCGAGTAAAGTGGTTACTCCGAGCATAACGTATAAAATGAGAGATAAGTGGCTTTATAAAGTGTTAATTATCTACAACACGTGTAATTCCAAGAGTTTCACAAGTTTCATATTGAAAAGTACAAAATCCATCATGATCCCATTTTTTCAAAAATGGTTCTCTCCGAAGCCGCACAATTTTAAACTGATAAAACAGCGATCGTTTCTAACTGGAATTCCTCCGTTCCAAAAACAGTTCCATATGAAATGGATCGGAAAACGCGGCGAAAATAAACCGTCGTATTTTTGTAAAACGTTTATTTTGAGTGGGTTTTCTTTGGAAATGAAAATGAGGATCAATCGGAGGAACATTCGTAGTCTCAGTGCCGCGTGCATCATAGCGAGGCAAGACGAATCGATTACGCGCGCTGATGTCATAGTCATGCTCAGTCTTCTCGAGGCGCGCTTTTTGCAGTTGCAATGACGGCGTGTAGTACGGCGTGCGTAAATAGCTCCACGCACCATGACACACACGCCGAGATGACATTATTTTACGGCTTCGATCCCAACCAACTCGCCTGCATGAATCACTTTCCAAATTTGAATTTCTATGTAACCTCGCTAATTTCTATGCGTACTGCGCAGCGTGTTTTCTGACTCACTCTGTTTACTTTCTCAAGTGAAAGACGCGAAAAATCGAATTCTCTGGAAGGCTTAAATTTAGCCTTCTAATTACACACTTTTGCACGAGTTTGCGCAATAAAAAATCCATGATTGAATTCTTTTTCTAAAAGATGAATGATGAAATGCTCATTTCACAGTGCGTTAAGGAACGTAGGATTTGGAGAGAGCATAAAATTTCTAAATGAACCCGAAGATTTGTGTGCGGGTTCTTATGGCGCTATATTAAACGTTTCCATAATAGCGTGTGGCTGCATTTGATCGAGCAATGCGAATTGGCAAACCAACCGCATCTAAGAGTTCGTAATTTTTGCTGTTTATGATTGTTTATTTCTGCGGGAAAAAATAATACATTTTAATGAATCCGAATCCCAATAAAAAATAACATCTCGAGCCATAAATTTGTTGTTCATTCGAAAAGTGTTTTTCCAAGGCATTTAAATATTTTAATAAAAATACGCGACCTTGAAATATATGCCAACATCTGACGTTACGGACAGCTTTGCAAATATTTATTTCGAAAAACATTCGATTTCAAATTTACGAATATTCACGCAGATGAATAAAATTTAAATTTGAGTAATAAAAGTCGATCGTTTGCATGGTAAATCATCAAAATTTACGTTCTCGATCGTTCAAACTGCTTACATAAACTGCGCACAATAAATAAATATTTATTAGACACGCACACTCGTTACGTAAAATGTTTTAATAATAAGGACACCGTTTATCAGAGGCATGATCATATTTGACATTTAGGAATGCAAGTTTGTCGCGAAGATTCCAAGGTGAAATAAGTTTAAAGCGTCCAGATTTGCAAAATCAACGTCAAGTTGTAACGTGGTTTCCGAAACAAATTGTTTTCTTATTTAATATGGTGTTTATTTTGACTAATTTTCAACACTTTCGACCCAAAAAAAACTGTGCTAAATCTCGCTACTGGCTCAATGCTTTTGAATGGAAAAGTCGTTTGTTCAAAATGCGAAACTGGAGAAATATTGTTCGGAGAACGCTGGTGCACTATTGATTCGAAGTTGTCTGCCAGACACGAAAAAGGACGCCGCGAGTCACTATTCCCGATTTGAGATTCGTCCACGCGACATCGTCTTTTATAGCGATTACGCTGCAGAATATATCGAGCTGAGGTTGCATTCAAAATGTATCAGCGATAAAAATAAATGTTAACAAATGAATGACCTTAAATATTCAGGACGAAATATCGACGCTGATCATACATTTATGTATGATGTCAATTGAATTGCCAAAAAAAGAAGCAAAATGTTTTCAAGTTTTTTTTATTGCAGCGGATTATTTACCGTCTCTTATCGTTTGTTTTCCCGAACGGATAAAACGGCGTTCGCAATATCGACTGATTGGAAAAGCAAGCACTCGTTCCAAGGGCGTAAAACATTGCGGAAATACAATCCGGCCTACTCGGTCAGGAGTGATGAGAATCGAGCGTGGTCGCTCTCGTGTTTGCGCGTCTCGTGTCTCAAATGCGTACACACGATTTAGCGCCCAAGGTGCGCACCTAGTGAATTATTTGCGGTTAGCAATTAACGCCCTACAGACTAAACACTCTCTCAGAGGTTCTCAGTCTCCGATGAATTAACCCCCTCAAATGATCGATTAACTAAAAATATCTGCAATCAGTTTTTACAGCATTGATCGCGTTCACTCGAAAAAATATTCAACAAAAAATGAAGCAAATAAAAAATGTTCTGGAGCGCTCGGAGAACTCAATTTCGTTAACTCGTCGAGTATAAGAGCGCCAATAATTCACTCGGCTTCTCGAATCGTCTCATTGCTCGAGGAGCGTTTTACGCAAGCGAAGTACTCGGTTGAAAAAAAGCGAGAGAAAAAAAAGAGTAAAAAATGAAAGTAGAGATTTGCTCTCGTCAAATGTCACTGCGTAGCTTTCCCGTTAGGAATCTCGGAAGCGATCGCGCAGTGCTCGAGATAGAGCGGCTCGAAGAGCGAGAGATCGGTCAATTTAATGACGAAATCGTGGTCTGAGGCTTCGGACGTCGCGGCTGCGAATGCGCGCAGTCATTACCGAATTAAAATTCGGTCCTGACCGGTCTGGGCCTTTGATACCGAATAATTAATATTGCCTCTTTCTTCTCGCTTCGAGTTTCATTTAATTTGCACTTCGACAAAAAGACATTTTCGTTATATCTTGTTTTATCGTTTCAAGAATTATTTTCGGCGCACATTTCTCCGCAGTGTTTTTCTCTTATCTCGGGTCTTATCTTTTTCAGTGAAACGTTTTTGTGAATTTGTAAATCACAGCCGTGCTAATAAAGATAATTGGCAATTCGCGCGTGCTAATAATCGCTCGACAAATTACAGCGCTATACGAAACTTTAATTGACTCGGAAGTATTGCACCTTGTGCTTACACCTGTTTTGAAAAGTGTTTTTAAGAGATAATAGCTAAACTATTTATTGGCTTCATGAGAGTTACGAGAGTGCAAAGTGGCATTAACTGCATCAAGGCTGAGCGATTCCTGCACTTCATTGGAGCATATGAATAACTGAAATCGCACGCTCTTGTTTGCTTTTCGTAGCTTCATGCGCAAATATAGAAAGTGACGGGATAAAAGCCGACACTTTTGGACGGAAATTGGAAGTACTTTTTCGCCAAAAATTATTTCCAGTTCGAAAACCGCACTTGACAGTTGGAGGTTTGCCCAAAGTTTGTTCCGATGCGATGGCAGGCTTCAAATATAATTCAAGTTTCCCTCCGTTTGACCTAATTAAAACAGTACTCCAACAAATTTAACTCGAAAAATCACGCGCGAATTCCTCGAAGAATTGCCATTAAAATTTCTCAAATCAAGATTATTATGATTTTTCACTGCGAAATTCTCGAGAAACGTGAATTAATTAACATTAACTAGTGACAAATCGTAAAATGTGACTGACCTTTATGAAAACGCTCAAACGGTGGTAAGGAAATCGATAAAACTTGTCGCGGGAACGGCGGAGTGTCGAAATGTCATTGACTTGTCGCGGCTTTCGATACTTTCGAACAAAAAATTATTTGAACGTCGAAAAATTGTACCGACGCGTCAATAGTATGGTTTCAATGCTCGCGAGATTCGCTGACAGGTGGACGAGCGTCTAGTCGCGCGTCAAAGCAAGACTGCCCCAGATCCATTGCATTACCGCTATTATACTCGGGACCATCATACCCCTCACGTACGTAGATTTGCTTGCGGGAGTGTTGGTTTCGCTGCCGAATCTTTCTTGATGTTTACTTCAACAGTTTGTTATCAACAACGAATTCAAGCATTTCCAAACTCCTCTTCAATACCAATTACATTTTTGAACGTTTCACTTACTTCACAATAAAATATTCTGTGGATATAAATTTTCGGAAGTCAATTACCTCAAATTGCTGTTCTTTTTTGCGCAATTATTAATTCAGTTTTGTTGAAATTCTCTTTACGTGCCATTTATTCAACGAACTTACTCTGAATGCCTTTGCATTTCCGTTTAATCGACTTGGCGCATGTTGCGGTTACGATGATAACCACTTTCTCGAAGACTAACGATACGACTAATAAGGCACGGACTCGCTTCGAGTATAATTACGCTGACATAAGTAATTAACTTTTTCCCAATCATTATCTCGTTATAATCATAATTTCGCCGACTATCATGGGAAAGGTTAAATGAAATAAACGCGTCTGCCCGACGAAATCGTGTTTTTAGGCAAACAATTTATTACCGAGTCAATTTCAAATCAGATTGCCGACCTAGACGTGAATTGATTTTCCGGAAATGTTTTCGATGTAAAAGCGAATATGAAGGCTAATTTATTTCACCGATGTTACAGTGCACTTGAGAAGCGAAAATATTTGATCGAATGCATTAACGTAGTTGCCCGACAAGAGCATATCCACGAGTCAATATCAATTTATGATGCTCCGCCCAATTTGATTGTAGCTGCAAGGGTCGCTCATGAGTATTGACATGCCTAACATTATGCGAAGAAATTTCCCTATTTCCCTTCACGTCATAAAATTCGTATCTTTAACAGTCAAACTGCAATACAAATAAACAATCGAGAAGTTTTAATCGAATAAATCAATCGTTTTTGACGTGAAAAAATCTGTCGATTGATTAGTACCAGTGTCTGTGGTTTTTTTTTTACGGCGTGTCTCGTTGTGTAGGATTGTCCGGGCATTGCCCAGTGTCGTATTAGCAAAATAAATGGTATTGTCAGCGCGACGCGCGTATCAGGAGACAGTCTCGAGCCTGGACGAACGTAGGATGAACATTCTTACGTATAAAGCGGAAACGGCAGTTCACCTAACTACCGCAGTAATAATAGATTAAATCATTCTTATTAGAACCGCAAGTTCTCGTCATGTTTCGCGCGACACACATTTCGTGTCCGTAAGATTTTGCACGCCGGCTTAAAAATAGAAGGCTTCGGCTGCCCGCAAAATATGACTTCAATAAATCAGCGTGTACCTTCTTCTAGGTTCAAAGCGTTCATAGAAAAACAAACTTTAAGTTGAGTCCGATGATAATCCAGTAGCCACAAGACGGCATTTTCGGCTTTACCGAAGATTACGAATTAAAAAGTTCGAAAAGCGGTTTCCAAAGGACCGGGTAAACAATTGGCGATTAATTGGCGTATAGGCTGTGAATGAAATTCCATTGGTGTGAGTCATGTCAAAGATTGCGTACTGTTTCGTGGATTCGCTATATATGTTCCGCGTACGATGAATTTAATCAGGTCTCTGCAACGATAAATTTCTCATTCGCGAACGCAAATGAATTGGAAACGTGCCAATTTTTCATAGCTGATTAGAAAACCAAATGGGAACTATTTTGATTGATCGATCGATCAACTGATTTTATCAATGGAAAATCCCGGAAAAGAGAATAAACAATCTTGTGGAATAAACTTTGATAAAACGAAGACAAATCGACCAATGAACTAATTTATGAATTTATCCAAGTAGAAACGTCAGTTTCCTCGCAACACATGCATAGTCCAGATCGTTTTATTGTCAGAATGTACGCTTATAATGCGTGGTTGTATGTAAATTGAATGGACGGTGTTAATTTTCGAGGTAAACACTGACGTAGAGATCTTGGAGCATTCTAACAAGCCGATGTACTAGGAAAAGGCCATTCAATCGGCCGAATAGATACGAGCCACACTCGTAATATCGTTCCAATCTGCTATTTACTGTAATTTCTGCTATTTCTTGCTCTACTCGCGAACGACGCTGCCGGGCAAATATTTTCATGCCAGCGCATTTTCAAATCGCTCACTACCGCGAAGTGTCATTATTTATTGCGCAGCTACGTTTTTCGCTCCCTTGATTTATGCTGATTAAAAACACGTATGTACATTTTTTCGTCTCGCTGTTTATCTTTCCCGAGACAAAAGCGTCGGATTATTTTCAGAGCAATTTTTCGTTGGTCATCGTCATTTCTTTTTCGCGCCGCAAACGTCGAAGTGTTGGGTTACGAAAACCACGTGCATTCTGTTTACACATAATCACTCACATTCGTTTTATTCAAAATTCTACCTTCGAACTGTTTACATTGTAATCTTTCAATGACCGGCAATTCGAAAACCGCGAAACTCGTTCTTTCGGAAGTTTTTACATGATAAATTGAAATGGAAAGGAACTCGTACTTCGGTGATTACGTTGAAAGGGATTTATGGGCTGAGTTTTCGAAATTTATCGCTCATCTTGAGACCGGGTACAAACGCGAAAACGGGCGTAAAAAAATAATTCGTCGAGCTGAATTCGAAACGATTTCACAACCACACGTTAAACGCACCTTCAGTTCGTCTTTTTCTCCGCTTTTTCCCCAAACGAAATTTCCCATTCAAACTTTGGCTCTCGGGCACTCACTGTTGGCGCTGGTTAAACTAGTCCCGAACATATTCGACCCGTACCGCGGGAGATTCGAAACAAAACGGCACTGTGAACTCTGAACCGAGCGCTCGTTTCTCTTCTTATAGCGAAGTTGACGCTTCACTTCTGAAACGCTCATCCTTTACTAGCACCGGCTTTTCTTCGGCCCCGCTCCACAGTTTCGCTCTGCCCCTTCCTTTAGACCACGATTCCTTGTCCGTCCCTGTTGCGCCGCGAAATCCCCGGTTCGAGCTCTCTCTTTCTTTATCCCTATTGCCTTCCTGTCTCAGAAACACACGCTTCCACCCACACAGCGATTCGTTCGTACGATTCGATATATTGCAGCGGTGCTCAGCAGGAAGTTACAATCAAATCGCTGGGGTGATTATTGAAGCGGCGACGCGTGATTGCCCCGATCAGATCGTTTTGGGAATTTTCGATTGGGTTCCGGCGCTTTGTTAGCGGCAATTATCTTGATGAGTTTGTGATTCGTTTACCAGAGATTGCAAACTGTTACTGTTCATCGAAGGGCTAATTGATTCATAAAAATTATTTCCGAATGATTCCTCTTAGCAATTAAGAAATCGGCGCTAACGTTTGGAAGTCGTGATTTTCTGGAATTTTTTAAAAACCGGCGAAGTAATAAATTGGACATGTAACCATTATATATGATTCATTGGTTCTTGAAGTACAGGGAAATATTGTTTTTAACAATTTTCTCGTTTCCTTGTGAGGTGAATGAATACCCAAAAAATTATTGTGAACTGATGTCGCCTTAGTCGAAATTTTCAGTTCCAATAAATACCACATTTATGCAGCTTCAAAGAAAAACTTCACCCCTCTCAACTGCTTTTAAAGATCTGAAAAAAAGATCTGCTTTTAAGTTCTGAAAATGGCAAAAAATTGGACAGTTTATGAAGAAAAGTACTCGAAGCGAGTAAAAAAAGTCTTATCGAAAAATACTAAACCGCACGAAAGTCTTGCAGTGCACTAATAATGCTTATAATACGTAAACCCTCGAAATCTTGATTGGAAGCAGATTTGAAACTACGAATGTTTCTCAACTCGTTACAACAAACGAACAAGTAAAATATTCCCAAAATATTTTTATTTCGGCTGAAAATTCTCTCCGACAAAAACAAATGGAAGAATTTTAAGAAACGATGAATAACTGTGAAAAAAAATATCGCGCGGGAAGTTGAAACAGAACGAAAAATAAGAAGAGTCTATATGCGAACGATCGATTAAGCGGCGGCTTGTATTTTCTTCGATAAGTAATTAAACCTTTTTCTCTATCCTTCAATTTAAGGTAAGCGCTTCTCGTTATCCGGCGGTCGTTAAACTGGGACATGCCCACAGCGGCGTTGGAAAAGCTCGAGCAGAGACGAGCCAGGAATTCCTAGACCTCGCCTCTCTGGCGGCTTTAACAAAAGTGTACTGCACCTCTGAGCCGTACATCGATACCAAATACGACGTGCATGTCCAAAAAATCGGCAACAATTACAAAGCTTTCATGTAAGTTAGAAGCCCGAGAAAAGCAGCGAAAAGTTTGGTCATTTTACGAACGAAAAATTAGCAATTATTACACCGTTTTCGGTTCTTTTTCAATTCTCGCTTTAATTTTTGACAAATTTTAGTAGTTCTGGCTCCGAAAATTCCACAAAATATTGGTTTTGGCTCCGATCTTGGTTGGCAAATTGAAAATCAGTTCGCGGAAACAAATTTCGTATTCTTTTATTGAAAATATTGAAACAAACAATGATCCATTCGCGATTTTCAAAAGGCGCAAGAGCATTAGCGGCAATTGGAAATCGAACACCGGATCGGCAATGTTGGAACAGCTCGCGGTGATCGAAAGACACCGTGCCTGGGTCGATCAGGTATGTCAGCTTTTCGGTGGTCTCGACATTTGCGCGATCGAACTCCTGGTGGGAAAGGATGGCAAAGAGTATATCATTGAGGTCAATGACAGTGCTCTCTCGTTAATGGGTGATTCCCAGGAAGAGGATCGGCGCCAGATCGCCGACTTGGTCACGGCCAAGATGCAGGTGAGTCCAAAGCCCGCGATTGCGAAATGAGAAGCGTCGAGCAAACGTTTGAGCGCTGCTTGTACTTCTCAGGCGTTCTGCCGACCGCAACCTGTGATGACGAAGACAACATCCAGAGGCTCCATGTCGGGCTCGAGTCAGGCGACGAGCCCGGTCGAAGATCGAGCACCACCAGCCTCGGCCGCTCTGGGTTCGCAGGGAAGCATCAGTTCAATGACGAGTGGCGTGGGGTCTATGGGTTCCGGCGTTGTCAGTGACGTCACTTCTTCCGATAGTCACCCACAACTCCAGCGCCGAGATTCCCAAGGTAATAATTTTTGTATTTCTTTCAACTTCAAATGTTCGAAGAGAATTAGCAATTAACGTTTTTTCTCTCTAAATTCCTTGGAGTGAATTAGTCACTCCAACCGTGGAGTGACTGGTCCAACCACTCTCCTTGGAGTGGATTTTCACTCCAATCAAAAGAGTGAAAAGTTTCACTCCAATTTTGAGAGTGAATTCATCACTCCTAGTTGGAGTTGAAAATTCACTCTATTAGAGTGAATCTTCTACTCCTAATGGAGTGAATAAGCCAATTCTATTGGAGCG
>JABFQM010002976.1:0-13176 GCA_022816865.1 Zelostemma sp. ZL-2020
TCTTGAAAACGTTTTAAAGATGTATAACTCGTTTCAAAAGTTTCTTAAACGTGTCTTGACGTCTCAAAAGTGTTTTAAACACGTCTCAAACGCGTCTTAATAGTGTCTTATAGACATCTAACAGTGTCTTAAAGACATCTAACTCGTCTTCAAAGTGTCTTGAAAACGTTTTAAAGATGTCTAACTCGTTTCAAAAGTGTCTTAAACGTGTCTTGACGTCTTAAAAGTGTCTCAAACACGTCTTAAAGATGTCAAACTCGTTTCAAAAGTGTCTCAAACACGTCTTAAAGATGTCTAACTCGTTTCAAAAGTGTCTCAAACGTGTCTTGACGTCTTGAAAGTGTCTCAAACACGTCTTAACGATGTCTAACTCGTTTCAAAAGTGTCTTTAAACGTATCTTGACGTCTTAGAAGTGTCTCAAACACGTCTTAAAGATGTCTAACTCGTTTTAAAAGTGTCTCGAACGTGTCTCGACGTCTTAAAAGTGTCTTAAACACGTCTCAAACGCGTCTCAAAGACATCTAACTCGTCTCCAAAGTGTCTTAATCACGTCTCAAAGATGTTACCATCACAGCCGTATTTTACTTAAGAAATGCACGAAAATGTACTTCACGATGATCCCGCGGGCTTCTACAACTCATTAAACTCCGGAATTCGCGCGTTTCCATCCGGCTCGAAGGACCATTTCCACGGAAACGAAGGAAACAGCCGGTATCCGGCTCGAAGGACCAGCTCTCCCGCGAGGGGTTTGAAAAATGAGGCTTTTGTAATTGGATGGCTCGATTTATCGACACCGAGAGTGAATTCTTCGGCTTCCCCAGGCTTCATATCAAAGCACAGTTTTGGAAAAAGGGAGCCCCGATCTTTCCTTTGGCCGATGTGCAGAATCACGCGTCGCCGCGTTTCGTCCGTCGCTCATATAGACATTCCTTCGCTCGAAATTTCCTTTCTTCCCTACCCTTCACGAAATCTCGGCAAGCCCACCCCCTTCCCCGTTTCCGGCAACACCTCAACCACGGGAAATGCACGTGAATTCGATACGATTAATAAGCCAGGGAAATGTTTATGCTCGCCTTCCCATTCGCACAATGTATTCATGCATGTTTAATATATTCATGCCCTCGCTACGTATGAATACATTACAATCTTTTCAGGAAATTCTTTATGGCTTCTTTTGATGGGGTATAAATTAAAAGGTAAAGCGCGGAAAAGTGCGAGGCGGCTTGAAATACGAGGGAATTTAGGCGAAAACATGGGATTTTCGAGGCTCGGAATCGATTTGACCGAGTGCCTGGTGTAGCCTGTTGTGTAAATGAGGGATCGTAAAGAAAGCTACACCTCTTCTTGGACACCTACCCGGCAGAGTCTTGCGCTGCCGTTGCAGTGTCGAGGCCCCCTAGCGCTCGACTCGCTTAAATCACGGCTGTTTGTAATTAAGTGAATGAATGGCCTGTATCAGAGTTAATATTTGCGACGTGACGTATGACGGTGCCGCAGAGACAAATCCCTTATATATCATCGTTCCGCTTTATAGCGGGGAAGCCCGAGAAATAACATCGCGGAAGGCCCATCGACGACTTTCACCGATTTAATTAATAATGTCTTTTGTTTGAACTCTTCCTAAAGAAATCCTATAATGTCAACTCTTCCTGAAGAGTTCCTAAAATGTAAACTCTTCCTGAAGAGTTCCTGAAAGGGAAACTCTTCCTAAAGAGTTCTCTAAGAAAGAACTCTTCCTGAAGAGTTCCTGAAATGTGAAATCTTCCTGAAGAGTTCCTAAAATGTGAACTCTTCCTGAAGATTTCCTAAAATGTGAACTTTTTCTGAAGAGTTCTATTGAAGTTAACCCTTCCTAAAGAATTCTCGAAGAATGAACTCTTCCTGAAGAGTTCCTACATTGTGGACTCTTCCTGAAGAGTTCCTAAAATGTGAACTCTTCCTGAAGAGTTCCTACATTGTGAACTCTTCCTGAAGAGTTCCTACATTGTGAACTCTTCTTGAAGAGTTCCTGAAATGTGAACTCTTCCTTAAGAATTCTCAAAAAATGAACTCTTCCTAAAGAGTTCCTGAAATGTGAACTCTTCCTGAAGAGTTCCTAAGATGTTAACTCTTCCTGAAGAGTTCCTAAAATTGGAACTCTTTCTGAAGAGTTCTAAAGACATGAACTCTCTCTGGACAGTTCTCAAAGTTAGATTTCTTCCTGAAAAGTTCTTATAGTTGGAACTCGTTCTGAAGAATTGTTAAAATGTGAACTCTTCTCAAAGAGTTCTTACAGAATGAACTCTTCCTGAAGAGTTCTTAAAGTTGAAACTCTTCCTGAAGAGTTCCTAAAATGTGAACTCTTCCTAAACAGTTCCTACAATGTAAACCTTTCCTAAAGAATTCTCAAAGAATGAACTCTTCCTAAAGAAATCTCACAATATGAACTCATCCTGAAGAGTTCCTTAAATGTGAACTATTTCTGAATAGTTCTTGAAGAATGAACTCTTCCTAAAGAGTTCCTACATTGTGAACTTTTCCTGAAGAGTTCCTGCAATATGAACTCTTCCTGAAGAGTTCCTAAAATGTGAACTCTTCCTGAAGAGTTCCTACAATGTAAACGCTTCCTCAAAAGTTCCTCCAATATGAACTCTTCCTGAAGAGTTCTTCAAAAATGAACCCTCCCTAAAGGAATCTTAAAGAATGAACTCTTCCTGAAGAGTTCCAACAATGTGAACTCAAATATCCCGTAAAAAAGAACGAATTTCATGGATTTTCCATTCGGAGTAACGATCAGGAATGCACTCTTTTCCGACTGTTTATCGCGCCGGTAAACTAAATTTATTGATACTGCCTCTACGTTAAACATCGCGCCAATTAGATAACTTCTTCTACCGCGAGACATGATAGAATGTAAGTGTTCGGTGTAAAGATTTAATTAAATCATAAATACTTGGTAAATATTAATAAATAACCAGTATACCTTTCGTTTTAAATCACATTGTAAGCGAGCTACCGAAGTGGTTAATCCTGTTAGACATTCTTAATAAAGATCGATAAGAAAGAGGTTTTCCAACGATTCCAAAGTAAAAGAACCGCGTCTTTTTGTGTTTTCGCACGGTCGCGGGATTGCAAAAAAAGCCCGGATGCAAATTAAGAGTGTTTTATTGAAATTGCTTATTTTAATTCCGAGCTGTTTCGAGCGTAGTAAAATTTTCATTTACAAATTACCACATGCAAATTTCCGATGGTTCGTTCGAGCGGACTATAAATTTCTACATTTATCTTTAAATATTAATACACCGAACACTCTTCGGGATGATATCGCAAAATTATCGGCGAAAATACACGTTCAAATGCAAATGTAAGAACTCGGCGATTTTACAACATTCATTACTTTTGAATTCGAATGAGTTCGATCTTATAAATATCGACATTTGATCACGTTCTCGGGAAATTATCTCGGAAACTATGGACTGCATTTTCAATTAGAAACTTTTGAGAACTCTTCAGCAAGACTTCACATTTTAGGAACTCTTTAGGAAGAGTTCACATTTCAGGAACTCTTCAGGAAGAGTTCACGTCTCAGGAACTCTTCAGGAAGAGTTCACATTGTAGGATTTCTTCAGGAAGAGTTCACATTTAAGGAACTCTTTAAGAAGAGTTCACATTTCAGGAACTCTTCAGGAAGAGTTCACGTCTCAGGAACTCTTCAGGAAGAGTTCACATTGTAGGATTTCTTCAGGAAGAGTTCACATTTTAGGAACTCTTCAGGAAGAGTTCACATTGTAGGATTTCTTCAGGAAAAGTTCCCATTTTAGGAACTCTTCAGAAAGAGTTCAAGCTTTGAGAACTCTTCAGGAAGAGTTCACATCTAAGGAACTCTTCAGGAAGAGTTCACGTCTTAGAAGCTCTTCAGGAACTCTTCAGGAAGAGTTCACGTCTTAGGAACTCTTCAGGAAGAGTTCACATTGTAGAGTTTCTTCAGGAAGAGTTCACACTGTAGGATTTCTTCAGGAAGAGTTCACGTTCTAGGAACTCTTCAGGAAGAGTTCACATTTCAGGAACTCTCCAGGAAGAGTTCACATTGTAGAGTTTCTCCAGAAAGAGTTCACATTGTAGGATTTCTTCAGGAAGAGTTCACGTCCTAGGAACCCTTCAGGAAGAGTTCACATTGTAGGATTTCTTCAGGTAGAGTTCACATTCTAGGTTTTCTTCAGGAAGAGTTCACGTCTTAGGAACTCTTCAGGAAGATATCATATTTCAGGAACTCTTCAGAAAGAGTTCACATGGTAGGATTTCTTCAGGAAGAGTTCACATTGCAGGACCTCTTCATGAAGAGTTCACGTCTCAGGAACTCTTCAGGAAGAGTTCACATTTCAGGAACTCTCCAATGAAGGGTTCGTCACGTTCCATCGTAACTCTCAAAAAAAAAGAATAACGACGATGTCTCATATTCGCACTGCAAAAAAATGACGTAACGATTCCATTCGCGAGAACATCATCTTATCCCCATATAAGGAGCTCGTCCAGCAGGATAAAGAGAATAAATATATCAAGGAAGTCGCAGTGGCAGAAGGACACGAAGCCAGAAAGAGCGAGAAAGCGTGCTTTATGAAGTAGACTCCGAGCAACGAGGATACGTTATTACATTATCGCTCAACACGCACCAGGATCAGGCTATGATTTCTTCCTCTCTTCTTCTCATTATCTCGTTTCCATGGGACAAACGTATATAAAACCGAGCGCCACTAAACTAAACCCCTCTCCCAAGTAATTGGAAGCGAGTAAAAAGAAGAAGCCCCAAGACCTCGCGGCCCTATCTCGCTAATAAATACGTTGCTACCGCGTATTACCACCCGATAATAAATACGCTAAATAAATAATTGTCCCCGAGATACAGGGACAAATTGCGAGGTATTTCTTTCATTAACGAGCTCGTTTCCATTCGATCAAAGCGCGCTTTTTTTCCATTCCCCCGTTCGTTCCCCGATGTTTTCATCAAACAACGAGCGCGAAATGTATTGTTTCGGAGGTGAAAAATTATTATTTTTCACGATCTTTCGGGACGGCATTCAGGCTGGCCGCAGGACGCCGAATGATGACGATGTGCCGAGGCTTGTTCTTTGATACCGCTGAAGCGTGAGGCCGTTTTAGGCAGACGGACGGACAAACGAGGGGGTCTGGTTATGATTGTGATATTACAGTTGGTTCGGAGGCTTCCGGAATGCATCCCTCTTGTCTCTCTCACCCTTTTCTCTCGCTCGGATTCTCACAACGCGCGGGCGCGCGTTACAGAGGGCTAATCAAACGGCCCGACCCGTTGCGCGAATATTAATTAAACTCTACTCGAATAAAGCCAACCTCGCGGAGGATCTTCGGTTTCATTCGCGCGATACCGTATTTTCTGGGCACTGCCTCGCGAAAAAGGCTCGACGTCCCGGGAACTCTTATACAGTCGTCAGATTTTAGGCTCGTAAACGTTATATGCCGGCTGTAAAGTCGGCTTCTTTGATACCCCGAGTCCCGCGTCGTAAATACCACGACTCTTCATTTTTTTATACTTCTCGATCATCGGTACAAACGCTCTTTCAGGCTCGATTTCCTCCTCGTTTAATTACGCCAGCGTAAAGGAACTTTCGGCATTTTTCCGCGATTCTGGCGAGGACATGCCGTGTCTCAAACACGACTTAAAGATGTCTAACTCGTTTCAAAAGTGGCTCAAACGTGTCTTGACGTCTTAAAAGTGTCTTTAACACGTCTCAAACGCGTCTTAATAGTGTCTTAAAGACATCTAACTCGTCTTAGGTGTCTTAAACACGTCTTAAAGATATCTAATTTGTTTCGAAAGTGTCTTAAACATGTCTTGACGTCTTAAAAGTGTCTGAAACACGTCTTAAACGCGTCTTAACGTCTTAATGGTGTCTTGAAGACATCTAACTCGTCTCCAAAGTGTCTTAAAAACGCTTTAAAGATGTCTAACTCGTTTCAAAAGTGTCTTAAACGTGCCTTGACGACTTTGAAGTGTCTTAAACACGTCTCAAAGATGTCTAACTTGTTTCAAAAGTGTCTTAAACGTCCCTTGACGACTTAAAAGTGTCTTAAACACGTCTCGGAGATGTCTAACTCGTTTCAAAAGTGTCTTGAACGTGCCTGGACGTCTTAGAAGTGTCTTAAACACGTCTCAACAGCGTCTTAATAGTGTCTTAAAGACATCTAACTCGTCTTAAGTGTTTCAAACACGTCTCGAAGATGTCTGAGTAGTATCAAAAGTGTCTTAAACATGTCTTGACGTCTTAAAAGTGTCTCAAACACGTCTTAAACGCGTCTTAACGTCTTAATGGTGTCTTGAAGACATCTAACTCGTCTCCAAAGTGTCTTAAAAACGTTTTAAAGATGTCTTACTCGTTTCAAAAGTGTCTTAAACGTGCCTTGACAACTTAAAAGTGTCTTAAACACGCTTCAAAAATGTCTAACTCGTTTCAAAAGTGTCTCAAACGTGTCTTGACGTCTCAAAAGTGTCTTCAACACGTCTTGAAGATGTCTAACTCGTTTCAAAAGTGTCTTAAACGTGTCTTGACGTCTTCAAAGTGTCTTAAACACGTCTCAAACGCGTCTTAATTGTGTCTTAGACATCTAATTCGTCTTAAGTGTCTTAAACACGTCTTAAAGATGTCCAATTAGTTTCAAAAGTGTCTTAAACATGTCTCGACGTCTTAAAAGTGTCTCAAACACGTCTTAAACGCGTCTTAACGTCTTAATGGTGTCTTGTAGACATCTAACTCGTCTCCAAAGTGTCTTAAAAACGTTTTGAAGATGTCTTAGTCGTTTCAAAAGTGTCTTAAACGTGCCTCGACGACTTAAAAGTGTCTTAAACACGTCTTAAAGATGTCTCACTCGTTTCAAAAGTGTCTAAAACGTGTCTTGACGTCTTAAAAGTGTCTTAAACGCGTCTTAATAGTGTCTCAAAGACATATTACTCGTCTTAAGTGTCCTAAACACGTCTTAAAGATGTCTAATTAGTTTCAAAAGTGTCTTAAACATGTCTTGACGTCTTAAAAGTGTCTCAAACACGTCTTAAACGCGTCTTAACGTCTTAATGGTGTCTTGAAGACATCTCACTCGGCTCCAAAGTGTCTTAAAACGTTTCAACGATGTCTAACTCGTTTCAAAAGTGTCTTAAACGTGTCTTGACGTCTTAAAAGTGTCTTAAACACGTCTTGAAGATGTCTAACTCGTTTCAAAAGTGTCTCAAACGTGTCTTGATGTCTTAAAAGTGTCTTAAACACGGCTCAAACGCGTCTTAATAGTGTCTTAAAGACATCTAACTCGTCTTAAGTGTCTTAAACACGTCTTGAAGATGTCTAATTAGTTTCAAAAGTGTCTTAAACGTGCCTTGACGACTTAAAAGTGTCTTAAACACGTCTCAAAGATATCTAACTCGTTTCAAAAGTGTCTGAAACGTGTCTTGACGTCTTAAAAGTGTCTCAAACACGTCTCTCAGATGTTTAATTACGCCAGCGTAAAGGAACTTCCGGCATTTCTCCGCGATTCTGGCCCGCTGTCCCGGAAACGAGCCATGTTTCAATAACCCGCGCGGATTTCGAGATTCGACGGAAAAGTGCAGTCTCTTCGGTCTATCGATTTACGGAGCCGTTATCGAAAGGGTACCCGCACCTATTCCCGGCCACGTAATCACTAACGCGAGATAAGAAAAGCAGCGCCTCGAGTTTCCACGTTTTCACTCGAGTTCTGGTTTATTTCACGATTTCCGGCGAGTTTCTCGACGTTTTCTTTTTCGACGCGGAAGTTCGGACTGACCTTGAAGAGCGGTATCGTAAAATTTGCCGAGGCTCAATCCCCAAAACAGCGCGGCGTTCAAATGCGACACGTTATGGTACATCCTTGAATCCTTGGATCCGTCGCTCGCTAACGAGATTCAACCGGTTTATCCCTTGAACCGGCGTAACACGAGAAACGTTCTACGAAGCTAACTGACTACCGCACCATCGAAACTGAACTAATAGTGGTCGTCGTGGCGGACCCGGCTGTCAGAGAGCAGGGTGACTCGCCATAAAGAGGAGGGGAGTCCAACTGAGACAGCTTCCCTCGATGACACGCTAAAACCTTCCATGATTCACGGAGATTTGTGTTACGGCGCAATATCATCTTTTCCCGAAATCTAAGACTCGCGTCCTACGTTATTTACTACGAGGTTCGACAACTTTTGAACCACGGATGTTGGCGAGTTCGTTCAACCGGCAAATCGTAGGTGTTTAAAAGACGAACAAAATGAGCTCTCGAACCCCAAAATCGGGTACATGGTTCGAGAGATATCGCGCTTTTCCTGGGAATTGAAAAATTTTGAAAACCACGTTTTCCAAGTTTGAAATTGTTATAACTTTTGAACAATGGGGGCTGGCGAGTTCGTTGAACCGGCAAATTGTAGGTGTTTAAAAGACGAACAAAATGAGCCCTCGAACCCCAAAATCGGGTACATGGTTCGAGAGATATCGCGCTTTTCCGAGGTATTGAAAATTTTTCATACCACGTTTCCCAAGTTTGAAATTGTTATAACTTTTGAACCACGAATGTTGGCGAGTTCGTTCAACCGGCAAATTGTAGGTGTTTGAAAGACGAACAAAAAAAGCCCTCGAACCCCAAAATCGGGTACACGGTTCAAGAGATATCACCCTTTTCCTGGGTATTGAAAATGTTTGAAAACCACGTTTTCCGAGTTTGGAATCGTAATAACTTTTAACTTCTGTGCTCGGAGCCGAAAAAGGTGTCTTTGTGTTTGCCCAAAGATTAGTGAACTCGCATGAAGGCCCACCGGTCTCCGTATCGGTTCACACCTATTTTTCGTGAGGAGAACCGGGTGCGTGTCACGTCTCGTGTCGCCCCGATCTCCCTAATACAGATGTCAAATGCTGGGCCCCAGGGGCCACCCTTCGACATTCTTCCAAAGGCGATGAGAGCATTGTGCGGATACAATTTGAACCTTGCAAATAGCCTCCTCTATATACGGATCAAATTTATATTTCTAGCAATTATCCGCTTGTGTAAGTCAACTGCGCTGTTACGGGATTTACGACGGGCATTATGCGCGTCCGGAGGAGAGCTTTTGTTGGACGGAATCATTTGCCGTTTCGCTTTCTCTCCTTCCAGCTATAAATGATTTTATACTGTCGACGAGATACGATGTTCTACCGCGCGCGGTCATTCAGTTCCTCGAACACACCCGAGTTCGTTTCTACTTCATCCCATTAATCAAGTATCTTACACGTGTTTTCGCCGCTCACGAATTTACCTAACCCTGATCTTTATTTTTGATCGCAATTTGCACGCGCTATTTATGAAAAGCGGGACGTATTTTATGTAAGAAATCCACGGAAAGGTACTTTTTGATTATTTACCGGGGAAAAAGCGCGTTTTCCGCCAGCGTGTTACGTAATACTTCATTATGCAACTGGGGATTTAACAAAAATTTTGCGAAGCCTTTCCAGCCGTCTTTCACACGTTTCCTACACCAAAGATTTCTAACGGGTTTGAAAAGTGTCTTGAACGCGTCTTAACGTCTTGATAGTGTCTTAAACACGTTTTAAAAATGTCTAACTCGTTCCAAAAGTGTCTTAAACGTGTCTTGACATCTTAAAAGTGTCTCGAACACGTCTTAAAGATGTCTAACTCTTTTTAAAAGTATCTCAAACGTATTTTGACGTCTTAAAAGTGTCTCAAACACGTCTCAAACGCGTCTTAATAGTGTCTTACAGACATTTACCTCGTCTTAAGTGTCTTAAACACGTCTTGAAGATGTCTAATTAGTTTCAAAAGTGTCTTAAACGTGTCTTGACGTCTTCAAAGTGTCTTAAACACGTCTTAAACGCATCTTAACGTCTTACAAGTGTCTTAAAGACATCCAACTCGTCTCCAAAGTGTCTTAAAAACGTTTTGAAGATGTCTAACTCGTTCCAAAAGTGTCTTAAACGTGTCTTGACGTCTTAAAAGTGTCTCGAACACGTCTTAAAGATGTCTAACTCTTTTTAAAAGCAACTCAAACGTATTTTGACGTCTTAAAAGTGTCTCAAACACGTCTCAAACGCGTCTTACTAGTGTCTTAAAGACATCTAACTCGTCTTAAGTGTCTTAAATACGTCTTGAAGATGTCTAATTAGTTTCAAAAGTGTCTTAAACATGTCGTGACGTCTTGAAAGTGTCTTAAACACGTCTTAAACGCGTCTTAACGTTTTAATGGTGTCTTGGAGACATCGAACTCGTCTCCAAAGTGTCTCACACACGTCTTAAAGATATCTAACTCGTTTCAAAATTGTCTTAAACGTGCCTTGACGTCTTAAAAGTGTCTTAAACACGTCTTGAAGATGTCTTACTCGTTTCAAAAGTGTCTTAAACGTGTCTTGACGTCTTTAAAGTGTCTTAAACACGTCTTGAAGATGTCTAACTCGTTTCAAAAGTGTCTTAAAAGTGTCTTGACGTCTTAAAAGTGTCTTAAACACGTCTCAAACGCGTCTTAATAGTGTCTTAAAGACATCTAACTCGTCTTAAGTGTCTTAAACACGTCTCAAAGATGTCTAATTAGTTTCAAAAGTGTCTTAAAAATGTCTTGACGTCTTAAAAGTGTCTCAAACACGTCTCACAGATGTCTAACTTGTTTAAAAAGTGTCTTAAACGTGTCTTAACGTCTTGAAAATGTCTCAAACACGTTTTAAAGATGTCTAACTCGTTTCAAAAGTGTCTTAAATGTGTCTTGACGACTTGAAAGTGTCTTAAACACGTCCTAAAGATGTCTAACTCGTTTCAAAAGTGTCTTAAACGTGTCTTGACGTCTTTAAAGTGTCTTAAACACGTCTTAAACGCGTCTTAATTGCGTCTTAAAGACATCCAACTCGTCTCCAAAGTGTCTTAAACACGTCTCAAAGTAGTCTAAATCGTTTCAAAAGTGTCTCAAACGTGTCTCGACGTCTCAAAAGTGTCTCAAACACCTCTCAAACGCGTCTTAATAGTGTCTTAAAGACATCTAACTCGTCTCCAAAGTGTCTTAATCACGTCTTAAAGATGTTTCCATCTCAGCCGTATTTCACGTAAGAAATGCACGAAAATGTACTTTTCGATGATTCCGCGGGCGAAAAACCGCGTTTTCCTCCCCCCCCGTCTTACATAATAGTTCATTATGCAGCGAGGCAGTAAATTCGTTGGTCGCTGCATTAGTATGGTACTTTTCATAAGATTTCTCGTAATTTTTAATCAAACTTTTTTCTCGGCGTAGGCGGTCGTAGCCCGAATTTGAATCAGTGAAATTTCCACAATTTCTCTCCGTCTTTCTTCTTACCTGGAACAAAAAGAAAAATGGGTTAAAAATGGCGCGTTTTTAAACAACGGAGAACACGTTTAAATGCCCGTAATATTTCGAACGGGTTTCGAGAGGCCGAAAAGCTCGAAAAAAAAGGGCAGCGTAGGGCGAAAGGCGTCGCAGATACGTAGTTCCATGTATGCATGGGCCTGGGCGCGCGATGGAAGAAAGAACTTTTGCGGTCCATTCACCTCGCATCGCGCGCGCAGCGAGCAGAGATCCCATAGTCTCCGGCACCCCTGCTGTTCAGCGGGATGCTTTATAGGTATGGAACGTACTCGCCGATGTTCCCGTACACGATATGGATATACACTTCGGCGAAGGGTGCGTAATATATGTATGGAAATAGTGTAACAACAATAATGCGCGTATCTGAGGTGGTTTTGTCCGAGATCAACGTAGCGAGGCTAACTTCACAGTCCGGCCGCAGTCATGCGAGCTTTTCACACCATGTCTTCCTCGCATTCCCTCGAGGAGTATAAATTCCCCGTTATCACAATGGATAACAGTAAAAAAACATAAGAATCACAATATTTCTCGACGATTTTTTATCCCGATTAGCGTCTCGGCCGGGTCACGAAGTTTCTTTTCGACGGATGAATGCTACCGGGTATACCTGAGGACTCGGCGTGAAAAGCCCAAAGGCTCGCCACAAAGGCTTTCTCGGCGACTGGGATTATACAGTCAGAAGTCACAGTTCGAATTTGTCGGCGCATTCAGTCGACTAAAGGCTTCCGGTTTGGGACACCTGCCCATTGACGCTCTTTATCCCTCCCAACTTCCGTTATATCATGCTTCTTTTCATCACTTAATCTTTACGTGTCACTTCTCGCTCCGAATTCCTCGCTCACTTTGATCGTTTACGAGAAAAAACCTGCTCTTCAGCACAGGAAGCTTTGATAATGGATGAAAGTTTACTTCCAAGACGGAGAATACAATTAGAAATGAATGGAAGACGAAGAAGTTTCTAAGGAGCGTAATGCGACAAGTTACTATGGGGTACATATCGTTTCTCTCGAGTGAAATTAGCCTGGGATGAAGATGCGCTTTAATATCTGCAGACACCCGTTACCCGGAGCACCCCACGCGAGAGCGGATGCAGAGCACGAGGGGATGGATAATAATAAGGATCAGACTAAAGATATTAGTTGGTACGAGCAGTGTTTAGTCTTTTTTCGATCTTGGGTTTGAATATAACATTCTTGGAGATAGCGATGCCTTTTTCTTTTCTGGAGGCGTGTCCAGGGAAACAAACTATAATCATAAAACGGAGCCGCAGTGAAACTGAGCGGTAACTACCACTCGGAGTGAGCATTCGCTATTAATTATTGTTTTATTGTCGTGTTACCCGATGCTAGAAATGCTTTCGTCGAGAGAACAGGGAAGAATGGCTCGTTCATCTCGACCCTCCCGATTTCAGCTCGCTGTTTCAGTGCCCATATAAAAGCACGCTGATCGGCCCTATTTAGGAGCACGGGGAACACTCGGGAAGAATTACTGTGCCCGAGGATTCTACCGGTGTTTACTCATTTTCTTGGACCATTTCGATTAAAGCGGAATTGGGTTTTTTCGATGTAACTTTAAAAATATCGTAGTAACGGGAAAATCTTATTGATACTTCTTCATTCTCGACCGAATTCTGAAAAGTTTAAAAAAAAAACCAGTATCCCACGATGAAAAGTACTCGAGATACGAGCTTGTGAAATGGAGCCTGATTTTTGCAAAAAAGACCATTTTTATTTGTTCAACGAATAACATTGTTTGTATCCATCAAACGTACAACTGTAAGAGACTTCAATTGTTGCATACCTGAAAAAGATGAAAAAGT
>JABFQM010002977.1:0-13165 GCA_022816865.1 Zelostemma sp. ZL-2020
CCCGCGGTCTCCGGACCTGCTACGGGAACGGCTACGGCTGTAAGAACGAGACCTGGAACGTGAGCGGGAACGACTGTAGGTGCCCGAAGGGGAACGGCTGTACTTCCTCTCGTAGCTCCCGGATCTGCGATTCGAGTACGAACGAGAGCGGGAACGCCGGGGTGACCTGGAGCGTGACGAGCCCGAGCTGGACCCACTTCGAGATCGGCTTCTCGAGCGCTTGTTCATGCGTTTCCCGCGGTTCGAGTCGCGTTTGCGCGGCATCTGCCGATTACGTCCCTCCGGACTCTCAGAGTCCGATCGCAGGCCCTTCGATGGCGCGGTTTTACCCGACGAGGGTCGCGAGCTAGTCGGCTCCGGCGGATTCGCCGTACTCTGGCCAATCGGCTGGAACTTGCCGCCGAGAATGCTAGTCCCAAACTTGCTCGGCGAAATCTGTTGGCTGTTAGCCGCGGAATCTTTGTACGCTGGGAATTTTCCCGGGGTCTGAGGTCCTGGGTACTTCACCGGGGCCAGCTTCGGCAGCGGTGGTTCTTTCGGCAATGGAGGAAGCGGGGACGGCATCGAGGCATTCGCCGCAGCGCGCTTCTCCGCGAGCTCGCGCTGCATTTGCTTGCGCACGTTTATCGATTTCTCTAGAGCCGCGCGCTGCAGCTTCTCCTCGATGTCCTCGTCGCTGTCCATGATTGATATCTTCTTCTCAGATGGCACGTCTGTTTGCCACTTTTGTCTGGAAACCGCAGGATTACTTGTTAATGACGGAAATGTTGTTTTGTTGAATAATGCTGTTGAGAGAAGGGCTAAGTATCTGGAATTCAGTTAGCAAATTAAGGAGATTGTCAATTTTCTTTCCAACTTTTCTGAAAACAACGAGTTCTTTATGGGACAGGTTCTGTGTTTCCAGGAACGTGAATGGTGCTCACATTTACTGCGACATGACTCGTGATCGTGAACCGTAGTGACGTCTGATAAACAATCAACAGCAATTTCTTTCATCGAAATTCAATTATTCGCATCTTGATATCTCCGAAATTTACTTCCATAAAATACCAATAAAAAAAAACAAAAAAAATGTTGCTTTTGTCGACGAAGTACAATTCATGCAAAGCTTGAAATTGAACATTCAAAATTGAAAAGTCCGATATATACCTCGCAGCTTGAGCCGCCTTCCATTTGGCGTTAAGTGCGGCGGTATCAATCGCCTGCACTTTTGGCTCCGGATGAATCAAATGCGACTCTTGCTCAAAAATGTCACCTATCGGCTTCCTCTGGGTTTCTGCAAGAGAAAAAATCTCTCCTGAAGATAAAAATCATTGATAAATAAATGATGAAACCAAATTTTGATTTATGAAAAAACGCGTAATGAAAAAAAAAAAACGTTACCTTTTCTCTGTTGAGTGGTCGGAACACGCTCGCGTTCATGATATGCCTTGGACATATCTTCCCTGTCCCGTTCCCTCCGGAACTCTTCTTCCCTACGCGAATTTTCTGCGAGCTTTTCCGCATCTCTAAGAGGGGAACGCATGTTATTAATCTGAGCTACGTACCTAGTGAATATAAAAATACAAGCAAAAGGTTAAATAGACTACCAATGCCAAACTAAACGTGCAAGGACTCCAGAAATTCTATCAAAAAAACGAAGCGCTCGAAATGTGCAAGGATTTCAAAGAAGTCGAAATTACCGTTTCAGAATGGCCGATTCTTTCTCGACTTTGGCGTAATACGCGCTGAGCTTCGATTCGAGCTGCTCCAAATCGGGCAGCGAGGACTTTTTCAAAGCCTCCAAATCGCGCTCCAGTTTATCTTTGTTTTTCCGCTTTTTCCTCTCCTCCTTCTTCTTCTTCTTCCGGCTCTTCTTATCCTCCTTCTCTTTCTCCTTTCCCTTCTTATCCTTCTTCTTCTTCTTCTTCATTTTTTCACTGCCCGAATGCTTCTTTTCACGCTTCCACCTTGCCGTTTCCTCCAAGAATTTCCTCACCTAAATCGCAAGAAATTTTTCATTAGTAAAAGAAATCTTATGTCAAGTACAAAAGTCAACAAGTTTGATACGAACCTTGCCCTCGTAATCCGAATCGTCTTTCGTCTGTTCCAGGAACGTCATCACCTTTATTTCGTGATCGTCCATCTTTTCCCGTCCGGAGGAATAAGACGCAGCGGCGACGTTGTCGTGCGAAGTCGCCGACGCCGGCGGCGGATTGTACTGCGCCATGCGCTTGCTCAATGGCGACAACGAGCCTCGATCTTTTTTATGCTTGCGCCTCCGTCCCGGCGAATGCGAGCCTGAATGCGAGCTGCCCGAGGAAGACGAGCTACTTGAGTCGGAGCTCGACGAGCTCGACGAGCCACTGGACGAAGAACTCGAGCTCGAGCTCCATCTATGCCGCTTCTTCGACCTCGACTTCCGCTCCTTCTTGCGTTTCTTCTTCTCCTTTTTGTTTTCCCCGTTATCGTTCTCGTTCTCAAACGTTTTGAATGTTTCCAATGGAATCGACGACGCCGTCGTCGTCGCTGACACCGTCGTCAAAGTTTTCGTCTTAATGTACTCGATCGAGTTCCTGGCTTCTTCGTGATACGGCGCTATGGAAAGGCACTGCTCATACGCCTTCTGGGCTTCGTCGTACTTTTTCTCGTCCTCGTAGCTGCGACCCAAGGCAACCAGGGTCTCGGCCATGTACTTGCGAGCGTTCGCGTGAGTTTGATTCAGTTTCAACGCAGTCTCAAAGTCTTCAATGGCTTTCTTGAAGTTGCCGCTGTTCGCGTACCTGGTGGACACAAAAACGCATTAATTTCAGGTTGAAACTATAAAAAAAGAGTGATGAAATTTCTGCTCACAGCGCGCCTCGTGCGACTAGACCTTCGACGTTGCGCGGATCAACCGTGAGCGCTTTGTTCAAGCACTGAAAGGCTTCCGTGTGTCGGCCTGCTTTGAAGTGTTCAATTCCCTCGGCCACGCTTCGGAATGCCCATTTGCTGGCTTGCGCCTGTCTCAACTCTGAGGCGTATTCGTTTTGCGAGAATCTCTCTCTGAAAAATAATAACTTTGGTCATAAAAGCCGATCCCCTTTTTTCAAATTTCAGCTTTACCTCAATCCGACCATATTAGAATAATTTTCCTGGCCGAGTCCCATCAAATCGGCAAGATATTTAATGTTGTTCGGATTGTTGAATCCAGGGCTACTTTCCATGATCGTTTCATAACTCTGTCCTTTGTTCTCCATTGCTTTCCTAAATCACAGATGATAATAAAATCGTTACTGTTAAATGAAGGAACAAAAGTCTTGCGTACGTTTCAAAAAAAAAAGATAATTGAGAACCGCGGCTACTGTGTTAAGAATGAAAGTCAGGGATTGATAACCACGTCGGGAGCGGTATCCTGGTATTTTTCACGAGTTACCACGTAAATTTCCTTCCCTTCCGGAAACATTTTTCGATGTTCCATCGGGATTGCCTGCGCCGGTTTTTCGCTCGGCCCCGAATGGGTTATTCAATGATGCGATTACATTAATATCAATGTTCCCCGTCGAAAGAGATTGAAAAAGTCTACCATGTAATTCCAAAAAAACACATGCAAGAATGTTAGAAACGAGCGTGCGGCAACATTGATACGAAAGTAATCGATCGTAATCTGCATCCATGGATTAACAAGCAGCCGGGTTCGCGAGTACGCGAGGGGGAGCGGTAGAGAAGGCCGGTAAGTTTGACCGTACGCCGTAAATACAGATATGATATAGTGATACAATTGTAGGCAACTCCATTATTTACGTAAAACTCGTCTCTCACCTTTCTCGCAAAGACGCATATTTTTAGGTATTTGTATCATATTTGTAATCATATGTATTTTCTCAATACAAAAGCACACGGCCTATCGGATGCTTGTTTCTCATTTGTATTTTATAACACGTTTGGTGCGATAAACAAAATTGCATAGCCCTATGACAGGAATCGAGCCACGCCACGAGTATTAACACCTTCCAAGTCGACCAAAAAAATATTTTTAGTTGCAGTGTATGCTCGCCTGCTCAGCATTTTTATTTGTCAATACAAGCTGTAATTTTAAACGATTCATTAATTATTGAGGGATGTCACGATTCACGAGCGGCTTATTACATACAACGTATACATGGATACATTCGTTGCTTGGTCTCCGAATTCCTCGACGTTTTCCTTTTTCTGCAAAAACAATATTCGACTATTTAATGTTTCAATTCTTTTACTTCGAACGGTTAAAAACGTGACATTTTCGAGTTTGGGGTGGAGACCAAACAACTTGTACATAATGTTATACCTACCGTCGGCCACACTCAAATGAACACCCAAAGCTCAACATCTCATAATGGAAATTCAACCTCAAAAGGCGTGCGACAAATGTCATTTGCCTGGGCGGTGCTTTGAGAGTAAATTATGACAAACGTAGAGAGAACATGAGCACAGCCACGTCAACCAATGCTCAAGGTTTCGATCGTTTGTGTCACATTATAAACTCATCATCATACTATCAACTTTTACGTTACTCTGAATGTCTGGCACCTAAATTCATAAAAACGTGTCAGAGTTTTTCAAACGCCAATTTCACTTGTTTATTTATATCGAGCGCCCATTTTTTCATTTCCCCCAATCTTTTATTCTTCCACTACTTTCACTCTTCATTACGAATCCTTTTTGTTTTCTTCAAACTCTACGTTAATGTTTCTTTTTATCCAACACAAAAGCAGTGCAAAGGTGCCTTGGCCCAAAAAAAAAAAACAAGAACTGTCACAAGTGCCAGTGTCGTGAACGATCGTCAACACTCCGACTTACACGTATCATTTTTTGAATGATTCTCAAAAATCTCATTTTACAAAATGGTAAAAAAGAAGTGAGCAACGAACGAGAGTTCGGTAACAAAATCTTAAGTCTAATTTGTCCTGAAGTGACGAGGATTCAGAGGGAAAGTCTAGGAGCCGACAAAAACAGCGAAAATTGGCTTCCCCGTGTCTGGACTTACTTGTACGCGTCAGGCAGATCGTCGGAGTGAATAAGACCCATAGGTGGGTGCGGCGTTTGACCCTCGCGGGCCGGCATGTTCATAACCGCGACAACTCGTTCTGCCTCTACGTTAACTTCACTCACTACGACGCAGACCAGATCATTAGCAATGTAGCCTCGAGTTACACCTTTCTTGTCTACGGCTGGCGCCGTTGCCGTGTTCAAAATTAGAGCCTGAAAAATTAACACGATTAATAACTCGTTCCAATAAATTCCCTTGTCCGCACTAAACAAATCTAACATTGCTTAAAGTTCATCATTTCTCTACTTACAACGTTTCCAAATCTGATTATAATTAGTTACGATTTTTAAGTCTTAATTTGCACGAAAAATGCGAGCTGAACAATGAGTACTTTGTTTCTTAAACCTAAAATCTTACTTTGTACAAAAAATGCGAGCTGAACAAAAATTTCGGTGAAAACAGTTACGTGACTTTTGGCTTTGCTTTTCGTACCTTGATGCCGAGCTCTGTAACGACTCTGGGGCAGTCGCTGCAGTTGCAGAGGACTTTAAGAAGGAGCCCTGCCGCGCTTTTGCCCATAACTTGGGCAAAAATAACATCGCCGACAATCAAACTCTGGAAATGTATAAACGACACATTTTACGTTTAGTCTCGGCGAAGTGTTTTGTGATATGAACTGACATTTCGTCCCGTCACACTTTTTTTCGATTCTTATGGGAATTTAGTTTGAAAAGTCCCTTGGGTCATTTTTAAGAACAGGTGAAATGTATGGCGCATGAAAAATTGTCGCAAAAATAAATCATAAAGTGTTTGATGAACCTGAAAATATGTTCAAAATGCGTTAAATCGTGGCCACGTAGCTATGCATTTTTCGGGGTGAAAAGTCAGCGATATTTTCGTGTCTTTACCTCCAGGAAGTTACGAATTCGTTGCGATTTTTCCATGGTGACAAAAGAATCTAGACCAGGCATTGTAGCAAAAAATTCTGCAAAGTAAAACAAAATCCGCGTTAATATCGTGTCGAAATGTTTTTTCACAGTCCCAGTTTTACCTTCATCGCCAAGTTCTAGCTTCGTGGACTCAGCGGACTTGCTCGAATTCGACTTGTCATAAAGAGCGTCTGCTTTTTTAGCAATAAACTGTTGGAGCTTGAGTCTCTTTCCTCTATCGCTGAAACTGCAAACAGATTTTGCCGTTAGAATTCTCAACTCGAAAGAAAAGTCTCAACTAATAATTTCAATTCCAAAATTCAAGACTCGATGCTTTCTTCTCACTGATAAAATAATAACTCTGTTAGGTTTCCAATCAACAAATCCTAGGCAACCGTGTTGCCTGGGGATTGGTGTTTGTGACAATGAAACAGACAAGTCATGACTTATCAATGCCATTACCCCCTCCCCCTCATTAAACTTAGAATTCCAATCAAAACTCATTAACCACCCCGGAAAAAACAAAATCCATATGTTTCCCAATAGAAACGACGTTCAAAAAACAAATTGTCTCGTTTCGAACGAAGAAACTGAAAAAAATGAAAAAGATAAGCAAGAGCCTTGAACATAGATAACGACTCGACGCGCAAAAAAATAAAAATGACGCAAACTTGCAAAATTCTACGAACCTTAGCGTCTTCTGTCGTTGCTGGTAAATCTCAAAATTTGGATCCTTGAGATTGAGCTGAGCGAGCTCATTCTCGTTGCGCTCGCTCTCCCAAACCTTCTGCAACTGTTGCCCGTGGTAGTTCAATGCTTGCGCTATCAATCGCGGATCCATCGCGTCCATAATTTCAAATCCAACCTAATCTGCAAAACTACAAAATCCCTCGATTTGCAGGCCGAAGATTCAGACGTGGCGCAAAAGCCGCGAAACCAGCGGACTAGTCCGGCTTATCTCACCGCATACGTGTTTTTTTTTTTCGTTCTCGCTCTATCTCTCTTTCTTTCTTTCCCCCACCAATACGACGATCGCTCACTATCAACGCTACGTATTTTTACGTGAAATAACGCTTCGTTACTGAACGCTCTCGTTTACGTATCGTGCTTGTGTTCTCGTGTTTATCCCGGTTACGAAATAAGAACGACGGTATCGATTTCCACGGGGACGGAAGGGGGAGGGGGGGGGGGCAAAATGGTCGCTCGGAGAGGCTCGATAAGAGACGCCATGGACGCCCCCAATGGCCAACTCTTCCCTGCCTGTTTACTACTTGGGCGAGACTCGTCGTTCCCGTGCTCTTTTCTCGGTTTCGCCGACTTACCTCGCGATGAGAATTACGGTCCGATGAATCTGACAACTCGGGGGCTTATGATTAGCCGCATTCACGCTCGAAACTGTCCATCGTGCATTACAAACATGCGATAAACTGCGATGTAAACTGATAAACAGCCCCCTCACTTCTGTGCTTTTGCGCAGTTCGCGCGGTTTCCCTGGCGCGGCGCTGCGGTCGCCGCCTGGCGAACTTTTTGATTCGCCTCTTTTTTTTTCAGACGCGCTCTCGCGATATCTTTTTCCGCGAAATTCACGGGGAAAGAAAAAACGGGTCATTTCGTGCGATTCTTCGTTCTATTTATTGCAAAAATTATACCGATTTATCCAGCGCCTGGTATAAATTATGCTAATGCACTTTTGTAGTCCTACAAAAATATCGCGATGACTCCGTACATTGTACCCTTGAGTCTATACATAAATTCATGCTCATTTACATGCGACATTCGTTTCATTTACAAAATTTTCTCGTCTATAAAAATTAACAACTCGACGTTTTAACAATTTTAAGTTCCCATTTCATTCCCCAGTCTTTTCTTGTGCGAGCGTCTGCAATTAAAATTTAATCGAGCTTCTTGTAGCCTTTTTTCGCTTTCGTTTCCACTTTCCAGTAATAAAGTACTTGGAAAACAAGTACGGCGTTGCTCAGAGTCGAACAAATGAATAGAATGACCATTGCAGCGTCTCCGGTTTCTTGGATCGAAGTAAAAATCCTTGCCAGCGATCCAAAGAAAAGCATGAAGCACGTTATCGCTGACAATTGTCCCGTACTGCCGTTCGAGTAATTCGTGTAGGCTTGAGTTAACTGAAAAATTAAATAAAGTTGTAATCGAGATTATCGATGGAGAATTCATTTCCTTTTTTTCTAGAAAATTGGAGAACCTTGGCAGCGAGCACCACGGGAATGTTCGCTGTCTGGCAAGTCCAGAGAACATTTTTTGGGACCGTTTTGGTAACGACGGAAGCAATTATTGCCACGTAAGCGGCTAAAAATGCCCCTGCTTTTGCCGAGTGTTTGAAATCGTACAAAACTAGAGTTACAATTGTCAGGGTTTGGAGACCTAAGAACACGCCGTCGCCCCAGGAGCTGTAAAAAATTATTTTTCATTATTTCGGTCGGTTTTTTTGTCTTTTTTCGAACGATTTTTTTACCTGAATGGGAATTCGTTGATGTAACTGTAGGAAGATAAAGCCGTGATGGCGAACAAATCTAATAAGACGCTGAGGACGTTGATGCCCTCGACGCTCTTGCTTTTGAGTATCTTCAAAATCTGCGGGACTTTAACTGAAAATTTACGAGATTTTTCGTCAGTTTTTATGAGTAAAGTGAGAATTTATGTAAAATGGATTCGAACCGAGTAAAGATCCCAAAATGATCCCCAAACCCAAGCCTTTGCTGAGTGTTGCCTTGAAACAGTCCACTGGAAAACCAGAAACAAAAATTATTTCGAGAAAAAAATGACAATTAAAATGCCAGACATTCAAAATTCCCGCTGAATTTTTGGACCGCGCTGCTCAAGCCGAAAACTCTCGTCGTTCGGGTTTCGAATTTTTTCGTTCCTCAAAATTGCAGCTTTGATGACATATTCAATTGTTCGAATTGATGATTATTCATTTAAAATTAATTGAATAATTGAACGGATCGAGTCACGTGACGTGTCCTGAGATCCAATGTCAACAATTCGGAATTGTACGGAAACTTACGTACCGTCTAAAAAATCGAAGTCGTCAAAGTATTTGTCCGCGCATTTTTTGGTTAATAAGAACAGCGAAGTTTCTTTTAGTAATTGAGCCATTGTAACTTTTCCAGGACACGAGATTACAATGTGTCATCTGTAATCGGGTCGAAGAGGAGTAATTTTGACTTAACCGCAATGACGTAGGAATTCTCGTTCTCACGCACGCGCAAAAAGCATTTAATACGCGAAAACTGAACTGCGCATGCGTAAGTTTTAAAGAAATGTCAACATCGCACGGCATCGATTCATTGGCAGAAAACAGCGGGACATAAAAATGTTGTTTGAATGGAAAATAAAAACAGTTTTCCGTACGAATGAAAAAAACTGATTCAATTTCGTTGTTACGACTTTTATTCACGTTCCAATCTCCCCTCGTCACTTTTGGCGCGATTTTTGAATTCGTTCGAAAACGATACGAACAAAAACAAAACAAAAAGATCGATCAAAAACGAAGACAGTTTCGGCGTTGATAAATTTGTAGTTTTTTTCAAATCAAAAGTAATTCCACTTCCGACGCTTTTTCATGGGTAAATGTTACGAAAAATATATAATTCGTTAATGTCGAAGAGAAAAAATGATTCAATGTTCATGTTGTGTCGTCGAAATGTCACGAATCGCGTATAATCCTATCACAAATACCATTATTTTATTCATCGAGCCGTCAATCCCATTTCTCGAATATCGACTCTTTCTTACTTTACACAAAAGTTTGTACAAGTGCAATGGGGACGTAACAACCCACGTCTTTGCGTGCAAGCTCGCGTCGAAAATCTAGATCACGAAACCGGAACGGATACTTTGTAAACCATTCACTAAGTCGAGTGTACCCGAAGAATAATTAATTCGAAAAAGTTCCGAACAACATGCAAGTCAATTACTTCGCAGTCGAAATAAATGTGTCCCATTTACAAAGTTCTCGATGTATAATCATACATTAATTTCATTTCTGCGGAAGAAGGTCGGTTTTCGCGATAAAATTATGGCGATTCGAAGAATCGATGTATTTTTGATCGATCGCGTGCGCATTCATCAACTTTTTCCCGCGAAGTGGGTCAGAAAATTCGTAAGGGTTGATTAACCCTGCTCTTACTTTCTTAGCCATGTGTGAAGGTATATCTGTCGGAATGCGAAGGTACCTGGTACGCTCGTGAGCCTTAACCCGTTTCCAACCCCACTCCAGAAAGCGCCCTTGTTCTCATCTGGACATCGGCTTTTCTTCCGCCCCGTGAATTCGCCGTCAACCCGCGCCTGCGGAATCCGGAATCTCTAGGATCGACATATGGTTCGCCCCGATTTTCATTCAGTGCCTCGATAAACTTCCGACACTGCCCATTAAATTAGTTTTTTCGAAGTAAAAAAGACTCTCAATAATTTTTGAAAGTAAAGTTTGAATCAACAGGTCAAAATTTGCCTCCATTTCGAAGTTTCGAAGCGGAGAATTCATGTCAGTGCTACCAACAGCGACAAAAAGCAATGCGAGTCTCCAAAAAATCGCCTCTCAGAAAGAAAATGAAACGGAGAAGAAAAACGAGGATGTCGCGAGTAAAAAATCCAATGATGGTAAATTCGGGCTTCTGAATTGTGCCGGGAATGATTTGCTTTGCTCTTAATTGAAAATCGAAATTCCAGTGAATTCGGAGAAGAATAATGTGGTCCAGGAGCGATTTCTCGCGGTCAAAAAGTTGGTTCAGGGCGCGGTTCAGGCGCACAAAACTTTCATGATTTACGGGAGAGCTCGCATCGTGCGAGAATCGATGCTCAAACGCGGCTGGTGCGAGAAGTTTTACAAGAAAAATGGTAAAACCAGAAAAATGATCAATTTTTTCGATGTAAAGTTTGATCGAGATTCGTGGAAATTTGATTTCAGTCGATCCGCATTTCAACGTCGATTCTAGTCCAGAACAACTTTTACCAGGGATCGATCTGCTGGACCAGCAGAACGAGAAAATCCTCATTTCCAGGATGCTTAGTAATCATACCGTGGATTTTCTGTGGAATACGGGCATGGAGTACCCAGGCTGGCCAACCCAAGAAAACAAAACGACGATTTTCAACAGATACTGCCGAGCCGGTTTCACGTCAAAAGTAAAAAATCGATTCGGAATAGAATTCGACGCGCCAAATCTTTCGGAGTGACATTTTACTCCAAGAATTGAGGGAATGACACTATTTAGAGTGAAAGCGTGCAAAAATGCACTTCAAAAGATTTGGCGCGTATGAAACGTATGAAAAGACGTTGGGTATTTGCGACGCGAGAAATCAATTTGCAGATTGGGCTGTGTACGAACGTCAGACAAATGCAGTGGTATTACGAAGCCGGGGTGTCGCACACGCTCTTTCCCCGATGCTACAACATATGCCAGACCGACCAATTGCACGCGTTCATCGAAGATTTTAGGCAAGAATGCGATTTTCACGCAACAATCTTTACATTAGTAGCGAAATGATTTGAAAACGAGCAAAGTTCAGCCTTTTTCCGATAGTTTTAGCGTAAATAAAAGAATTTATGACTTTATGATCGCATTTTTAAGTTCTGCTCTTTAAATTCTTCAGAGTAAAATTTCATTTCGGAAAGAGCGAAATTGCTTTATTCATACGGAAACTTCTAAACATTTCGTGACCACGTTCCTGTCAACGTTCCAATATCGTTTCTGTCAACTTCGCGTCAATAATTCTCCGATGTTTTCGATTCCTCCATTTTTTTATGAAGAATCACCGCATGTTTGAGTCTTCTGAAATGGCTCGTCGCCAAATTCGAGGCCGAAGGCGAAGATTCCACGAGATCGCAGACAGGAACGATCCCGATGAAGGCTTTGGACTTTGCCATAAAAAGATGCAGCGATTACATCGATAGCCAATCACACGAAGACATCGATCAGGAAGCCGAAAGAGTCTGGTCCTACCAATGGGATCGATTTATCGAATGGTACTACAAAATCGTCCAGGGCGAGGCTATATTTGCCCGCAACAACATCCCTTTTCATGTAAGTCCCAAAAAGGCCGAAAATTCTTCCGAAACATGAGTCTCATCTCCAAAAGAGTGAAAAATTGACGTTGAACTCTTTCGGAGTGAGAATCTTGCTCCGAGAAAATCAGGGATCCACTTTTCTCGCGTTTCTCAGAAGTATATTCTGGCCGCGAACCACATCCTCCAGAAGATGAAGAAAATCTGGCCGCAGTTGGAAATGGATGGGACCTTGAACATCTGGATCGTGAAACCGGGGAACAAGAGTCGCGGACGAGGAATTGTACCCATGAATAAGCTTCAGGACATTCTCGCGAAGGTCAATCCCACGAATAAAACCGACGCTCGTTACGTGGTGCAAAAGTACATTGGTAATGAAGGAAATTAATCGAACTTTTCATTGATCAGATCAGATGATTGAAATTTTCGTTTCGCAGAAAGACCGTTTTTGATTTACAACACGAAGTTCGACATCAGGCAGTGGTTTCTCATCACTCGAACTTTACCGCTGACAATTTGGATGTACAAGTACGTGAAAATGTTCGTTCGTTTAACTCGAGTTTAGCTGGAGTTTGGAGTGGAAGAGGAAAAGTAGGCCGTAAAAAGATAATAAAACATAATTGCAGCTGTTTTGCATAATGGGGATCCTTGGGTCTAATAGTCTCAAGAAATTTATTGCGATTTCGAGCTCTTGCGGCCAGGGTTAATCGCTTTGCATGAAATCAGTGATTACGGCTTATCTTATCGCACGCGGAATCTTTTAGAGTGGGATTCCACTCTATATTTCGAGTTGATTGCTTGTGAAATGCATTTTTGCACTGCAAAAGTGTTAATCTTCCAAAACTAGACAGTCGATTGAGCTCATTTTCGACAAGTACAATTGAATCGATATACAAAATTTGAAAAAAATCTGAGGATTTTGACCAAAACGCTAGAACCAAAATTTGTTATAAAATCAGCCTTGAAATTTCTTTTTCATGATAAAACTTCATATTTTGAGAACATAGCATAAGAAAAATTTTGCAAGTTTGTACTGACTCATCGAAATTTTTAGACTGATTTTATGACAAATTTTGTCGTGAAAATTTCAAATTTGGCGCGTTTAGTGACATCAAGTTCCGAATCCGCCATTACCCACATCGATCTTTTTTTATTGATTATTCAACAATTTAGCGCATTTACACTCCTTTTTTGAACGTATTTCGACTTGCAATC